>CAJNIZ010046280.1:417-40931 GCA_905231905.1 Symbiodinium pilosum | reverse complement strand
TGGGGTTTAGGGTTTAAAGTTTCAAGAGGAACCCTGGAAGCTGCTTGAACCAACCATTGGGAAGACCACAATACCTATCCTAAGAAAACCCTTGGCTTCCAAATGAGCTATAATCTCAATTCCTTCACAGGGGGCTTATATAGGGGGATTCTATAAGGGACTAGAATAGTGTTATCAAGGCGCATCCTAGGAGTTTAGACTCTACACCCTAAACCCAAAACCCTGAAACCCTAAATTTGAGGTACCCTATACCTGAATAAGACGAGGGCATCTAGGACCCTATACGCTAAACACTGAGGACGGGGAATCATTTAGGGTCTACTGATTAGGGGTCTCCTTCAGAAGGGTTCAGAGTAAGGATTATGGAAGTTGGGCTTAGGGTTTAGGGTTTAGGGCAACCAGGTCATAGTTGAAAAAATGTTGTAATTGTAGGTTCTGCAAATATGTTGTTAGGGGGGGGTTCTAAACCCTAACTCTAAAACCTTAACCCTTAAATCTTGAGCGAAGGTTCCATGATTTCCATAGCTGGGTAAGAAAAACCTAGGTTCCTAAACCCCAAACCCTAAACCCTTAGTTTCTTGGCTTTCTCATTTTAGATCTGTTTTGGAGTATGCCTCGCTTGCCTCATCGTATAGCAGGTCTTGGACTAGGGAGCAAAAGCAAGCTTTCATTAGAGAGCAGGAAAGGGTTTAGGGTTTAGGGTTTAGGGTGCTTAGGGCGTTGAATCCACGTAATGCAATTTGTAAAGACGGGCAACAGGAGCTGACTTCGGTTAGGCTGACATCTAGGTGCTTGGATGCACCGTGAGCTCCATTCGGGGGTGCTCGTTTGTTTAACCTCCAGTTGTTGCAGGATGGTTTGAGACGGGAGCTATAGTAAGCTTCTTAAAGCGGGTTATATAAGGGAATGTATTGGATACTTCTATAGGGGTGATAAAGGGGATACTAGGAGTTCAGACTATGGCTCACATAGCTAAGAAAATTGTCTTCATTTATGTCGGTCAACACAGCACCTGCGCTGCACAGATGACGTGCGTTTGTATCGTCTGCTGGAAACATACAGCAGACATATGGAAGTTTCCGTAAAATTGGGGCCTCAATATAGAACTCAAGGTACTCCAATCTTCATAAAGCGGACGGGGCCCCAAATTTTGGAATCCCCCCCATATGTTCTAGTGGACAGCCTTTTGGGCAACGATGAAGGGCGAACATCTCGGACTCTCGCTGCTTCTGAAATTCTCTCTTCGGAGCCTTAAACCCTAAACCCTGAACCCTTAACTCTAAACCCTAACTCTAAACCCTAAACCATAAACCGTAAACTCTAAAACCCCAAGCTCTAAACCCTAAACCTTAAAACTTCCTATCCCTACTCCAACTCCTAGACCCTAGGGATGTCCCTCCAGTGAAGGGTTTGGGGGTGCGCATTTCGAGTTTAGTTTTGATTTTAGGGTGTAGGGTTTAGGGTTGACGGCTTAGGGTTTAGGGAAGCAGCAGCCACCAGGCACTTTTTGGAGGATCTTGAAGCAGATATGGGAGTTTAAGCCCCTTCTGAAATTCCCATCCCTGTGGCATACCCCCGGGTTGAAGGTTTACGAGTAAACTCTAAAAGCTCTGCATGACTTCAGTATGCTAGAATAGAGTTTTGATACCGTAGGATTCAGCAGCTGGGGTGAAACTTAGAAGCTATAATCTTAAACGATTACCGATGTTAGGGTCCGAGCTTCCTTTATGATTCAGGGCATAGGGTAACGGTACCTCGAAAAACATCAAGTGATGTTGGTCTTCAATTTCATGTGCATTGTTTGTCTTTCAGTTTAACTCTCCATTACTCCGTCACTTAGCCCCATAAACCTTCAAGAGTATCCTGAGAACAGGCACTTAAAAGGGACTCCTACTTGTGGAAGCCCTATAAACCCTAGACCCTAAGCTCAAATCCTACACAGATCAGCCCGAAGCCAAGGTTCACCCTATCAGCTCACGTGGTACGAACTTCTTCCGTAAAATTGGGGGGAGGGGGTGTGTATATTGAGTTTAGGGTTTATAGGGTTTAGGGTATGTAGGGGTGTATATGAGCTACTGTCTAAACTCCTAGTATCCCCCTTAATAACCCTTATAGCAGTTCCCTATATAGTTCCCTGTATAATCCCCCTTTAAGGAGTTTAGACTATAGCTCATATTGCGATTATGTAAAACTATGTAGGGAAAATATCCGGACTATTCTTTCCTGCATATGCATGTTCTGTTTCATTGCTCTGTTTTCTGATTTGTTCACTTCTGCCAATCCGACAGCTTGTTTTGATGTGTTGTTTGGGTAGGTGTTTAGTGGGGCTTCTTAGAGATTACTAGACTATACGCCCCCCCATGCTTAAGCTCCTAGTACAAGATGTGCCTTGCAAACTTCACCCCAATCTCGGCACCGTGGTTTCGGGGCTCAGAGTAAGAAACCCTTCCCAAACCCTCAGCCTTTAAACCCTAAAGTGTAAAGCCAGAGAGCCCTAAGTAGGTAATATTTATAGACGTGGACCGCCAAGGCTTAGCCTTAAACCGTAAGCCTGCAGGTTTTAGGGGGAGATCAAGGGTTTGGGGTTTAGGCCTCTCTGACGGCAGGCAGCCTTTACTAAGCCCCTAACCCAAGCCCTAACCCCAGAGTTATAAACCCGAAACCCTGACCTATGCTTCAAAACCCAAATCCTACACCCCAACCCTGGCCCTAAATGGCATTGCTGTTCGAGAGCCTGGTTCTGAAACTCCCTCAACAACTCCACTGGCGCGATGCTGAAGCCTAAACCAAAAGCTCTGAACTCAAACCCTAAGCCCTGATGTCGCCATCCCACAGGCCTAAGCCCCAAACCATAAAACCCTCAACCTTGAACCCTTCACCATCAAACCTTCAACCCTTAACCCTACTAGGAGGTCTTGGGTTCTCTTGCAGCAGGGAGCCTGAGAGTGGCCCTCATCAGCTGTGACCGTTTGCAGAATGCAATTCGGTGTATGCCGCCCTTTGCTGGACGTTGAGACAGATGAAGGACACGGGTTAACTGTTAACTGGATATTCTTGATGCTGCGCTGACGACCTGAGGTATTTTCATTATGCCTCCTCCGGCATCCTGAAGGATGCTCGAAAGACTGAAAAGTGTGGTTGTTCTTCGCAATTCTCGCGTAATACCTTTCTTGTTCGCTGTGTTGGCCATGGGTTACGTTTTAAAGGTTTCAAAGCATTCATTTTTTGCAACCTTCGAAGGGGAGTATACGGTTTAGGAACCAGCCCTTAACCTATCCCAAGAACGCTACAGTGCTAAGCTGCTCCTGTTCTCAGAGCTCCCGGTCATGTCACATGCAAGTTTCTGACAAGTCTAAGTCTTTGAAAGTTGTTGTATACGGAACCTAAACCCTAAACCCCTGAAATTATTCTTCTAAGTTGTTGAAGATTGTTTTATACGGAACCTAAAACCTAAACCCTACACCCCTGAATTTATAGTCCCCCATAGGTAGATAAAATATGGGCTATATGGGGATCCTATTACAACGTACCCAAAGCCATATTCTATCTACTTAAGGGGGACTATATTTGGGGCTTGAGAAAGTATCAGGTCCTGGCCCTGAAGGCTGAAGGGGGGCTCCCAGAGTTGAGAGGTTGGGGTTCAGGGTGTTTCTAGGATCCTACAATCTCCAAACCTAAGCCCTAAAACCTTGAAACCCCAAACCCTAAACCCCTCAACCCCTAAACCCCTAAACCCCTAAACCTTAAACCCTAAACCCTAATCATCCTCAGGGTTCAGCTACCTAGAGACACGGGTGCCTTGCCAGAGCCGCAACGGCAGTGGTCGATAATCTGGGGCGTTCCAGTGCGAATGTGAAAAAAGCTGCTTGACTTCCCTCTCTTACTGAGCCCCCGACCCACCCCCACTGTTGTTTTTGGTAACGTCTTATCTTAGTGGCTGGGAGGGATGATAACCATTACAGGGACACCAGATGGGGTTTACTCTATACTTATAAAGAGATAAGTTAAGTGAGGTTCCTTGGCGGTATTATTTACCTTATAAGCATCTTATGAGAACTCAATTTGTCCGCAAGAGTGACATGAAGAGGATTGCCAAAACAATCTGCAGATCGCAGCCCTCTTTCTCATCTTTCGGATTCCTGCTCTGCCTACTTGAGCGGACGTGGAACTAATGTAGACCCCTGATGAATAATCCCCTGCCTTTTAGGGTTAAGGGGTTTAGAGTTTAGAGCTTTGGGTTTGGTACAATGCGTGGTAATGTAACCTCCTGATTAATGAGCCCCCTCCTTGTAAGGGCTGAAATATTAGGATCCCTATTATTATCTCCTAAACCCTAAACCTTAATCCCTATTAAGGGGAGGGGGTTTATTAATCAGGGGTCTACATTAGATGGTAAGTGGTCTGCCTGCTCCTCCGCACTTGGAGAGGATACAGAGAGTAGAAGGATTTAGGGTTTAGGATTTAGGGTTTAGGATTTAGGGTGTTTCGGGTTCGGGGTGTTTAGGGTTTTAGGTAATGATCAAGGATCCGCAGCCCCTGGACGCTGGCATATGGCGACAGATTCTGCCTGAGGAGTTAACCCAGGGAAAGTCCCTGAAGATCGTTGATCTGAGGTACCTTCATGATGAGAGTGGTGGTGCCCTTGGTTCCCACACACGGTGGCACCCTGGCATCATCTCCCAGCTACTGGCGTCACGCGCAGGTCGCTTCTTCTTCAACGACGAGTACAAGTGCGTGACCAAGTTGCCTGCACCGCCTACAACGTCGAGCAACAGCCGCGGCTCCTGGATGTGGGGCGCTTTGAGGCCGACTTAAACAGGGGAAGAAAGGCTTTGCCTTCTCACCTTCTGCACGAGTAATTGGCACCGCTCTGTTGCCTTTAGGGTTTAGGGTGTTTAGGGTTTAGGGTGTTTAGGGCTTAGCGTTGAGGGTGTCTAGGGTTTTGGGTCCAGTGGCCCTGCTTATCTTCCTGCAATCCCTAGATCTTGCGAGAGTCCCTAAGCTTGCCGTGTGGAAGCAGAACCCTAAACCCCAATCGCTAAACCCTAAGGCCCGAAAGCCTGAACCCTAAAGGCACTGAACCCCAAAGCCTTAACCCCAAAGCCTTAATCCTAAACCCCGACCCTGAAACCTCAACCCCAAACCTGCCATCCAACTCCGCAGAGTCGCCTGCAGCTTCTTGCACCAGCTTTCAAGCATAAGCGCATCTTCTTCCGACCTAGACCCTAAACTACCAATTTGTTGGACGTGGTTTAAGGTTTAGGGTTCAGGGTTTAGGCAGGCCAGTCAGAGCCAAGCATCAAGATTTGTGGTATCAACTAGTCTAGGGCCCAGGAAAGAAGGAGTTGGTGTTATTCCGGGCTTTACTACTGGAGCCTAAGAAACCTTCAACCTCATCTTGAGCTTGTTTTGAGGTACTCTTTACCAGGTTTCCACAAGGAATATAAAGCCACAATATTCAAAATTCTTTAGGCGCCTACGGCACATCTTACCTAACTCGGCGCTATGGCGTGGAGTTCTGGCGAGGCACGCGTACTGTCGGGGTCTACAGTATTGACTGAAAAGCTGGTCCTTTCAAGGGGATTGTAGGGGATAGGGGATGTAGAAGCTTCAGGGCTCAGGGAATAGTTGCCACGATTATGGCCCCAGCATCGCTGTGCGGTTTGGTTTAGGGCTTAGGGATCACTTTGGTATAGGATTCTTGAAATCGAACACAATGATATTGGAAACGAAAATTATCCAGGCCTCCACATTAGCATAGCCCGATGTGGAAAGGTCAAAAGGCTCATAGCTACGGTTGATAGTAGAAATCCTGCACCACCTTACTTATGCCATAACATCATAGTTCCCTAAACCCCAAACCCCAAACATTGAATCCACAAATGCCTAGGCACTAGGTATGAGTTAAACTTTTCCCAAATTCAATTAGGAGGCCCCCATACTTTCCTGGGAACCATGATTCAAATTCAGTAGCACCTTAAACAAGGTTTGGGGCTCAGGTGTTCCCTGGTGATGTAAAGATATCTAGGGATTACAAGGGGCTTATGGGGTCTAAGTTGTCAAGGGCTGTGTGGATTTGAGAAACTCCCAAACAGGGATACTGTAGGTGTCGAAGGAAGAGCAGGGTTCAGGCTGTAGGGCTGTATAGTACATTAGCTATAACAATAAACCCTAAACGCACCCCATTGTCCTTCTCCCTTCAGCAAGTCAAGGATCGTCACCGGAAACCCTGAGCCCCAAATAGAGGCTCGTCACTTGTGGGTAGTCTAGACAATGGGAGAGCTTTAATTCCCCCAACCTTGAACATTAGGACCCTATTATAGTCATATGATTCTGATAGCTATAAGGTCCTGATTATGAGGGTTGGAGTACCTGAAATCCTCTCATTATTACTGGGTTGCTGCTCAGGAACTTAATTTAAGTTATCATATTATGGGTATCTAGTAAATCATGAGGTTTCCTCATCATAGTAGTTTAAAAAGTTCCTTAACAGCAACCCAGATTACAGGTGAGTAGTCTCCCATAGCCTTCCTATAGCGCGCATATAAGCTGGGCAAATCATGACGACCTCACCCCAAATTGTTTTGTTTTTGAAGGTTTGGGCTTTAGAGTTAAGTTTGGGACAAAGCCTTTCAAACCAGTTTAATGGGGCTTACTTCAGGTGCTGCAATTATTCTCAAACGGCCCGTATGACGTGACAGGCTCTGCGAAAGTCCGTACGAGAGTATCATCTTACTGTTTCTTGGCATGGAAAAAGCGAAATTATTTTAAATAGTGGATTTTCTAGTGATTATATTCTCTTATTCCTTACCAAGAAGCAGTAAGTTATGGGAGTACCTGCACCCTAAACCCTTAACTCTGAGGGGCCTGCCGGCCTGACAATTACCCGCCTCTGAAACCTTACGTTGAAACACCAGAATCCGCTAAACCCTGAATCTCCTGAATCCACAAACTTCCCGGGCAACCCAGGTGGGAAGTAGCATGGGTTCTGGTAGCCCTAGCTCTAGAGACACAAGCGCTGTAGTCTAAACTTCTGCGAGGGGGGGCCTTATATGGGGGATTCGGGTTTAAGGATTATATATATATATATAGGGCAGTATTATAGGGGTTATTCAGCGGGATGACGGGAGTTTAGACACACACACACACAGAGGCATCGATATTCACCTAGAGTTCTTGGTATCCGGTGCTCTTTATGTGAAATTCAGTCATAGCGGCCAATAGACTTCCAAGACCTTGGTTACTTCAAAATATATGTGAAGCATGTAGTCCCGGTACACCCAAGAAACTCGAGAAGTTAAGAAATTATGAAGTCTGCGGAAATGCACGTGCCGGTCTCCAGGATTAAGCCCAAATTGGGGCCCATGATTGTAATCTTGCAGAGGGGCAGAACAAGTTTGTTTAAACTGGAAGTTCGCCGAACCTGATTTTCAATTCCTGTTGTAAGTAACCCTAGAAGAACCAGCTAAGCTGAAGTAGTTTTTCTACCAGTTTCCAGGGAATTGTCAGTCAAGGCTTACAGGGACCCTAAACCGTAAACCCCCCTGAGCCGGGCTACGGATCCACTAGCAACCCTAAGAGACCATATCGGTTCATGTAGGGGCCACATTGCATAAGTCCTGAACCTCTACAAGACTCCACACCCTAAGCCCTAAGCCCTAAACATAAACCCCTGACGTCCTAACCGTAAATCCTAAACCCTTAAGGCCCTATAACAAAAACCTAAACCTTCAGTGCCAAAGTCCACTTAACCCAGACCCCTGATTAGTAAACCCCCTCCCCTCAATAGGGATTATAATAGGGATCCTAAAATTTAGGCCCTTACAAGGAAGGGGCTTATTGATCAGGAGTAACCCTAAACCCAGCCCTGGAACGTTTTGTTTGCTGCAGGATTTCGGTCGAAGGGTTTGGCCGGAGTCCTCAGCAAAGGAAGGATTCAGGTGAGCTATAGCCTAAACACCCAGGGCTTAGGGTTTAGGGTCTAGGGTTTAGGGTTCAGGGTTTAGGGTTAGGGGACTACTACAGGGGAGTTTAGACAGTTGCTCAGGTGATTCAGGGCTTAAATCGGAATGGGTTGAATGTGTAGCGGGATTTATGAGGGTATATATGGGTGTGTAGGAGAATTATTACAGGGTTACAGAGCCATATGTTCGGTTTAGGGTGGAGGGTAACAACAGAGAAGCAATGAATCAAATAGAAAAGAAACTGGAAGATTAAATGGCAACTGTGAGGTTAGTGGCTTATAGGGTTCCAGGCTACTAGGGACAAATCCAAGTTATAGCCAGGCACTGTTATGGTCTTTTGCAGTTGCCATTGTAGATAACACCAGTCTTTGGTGGTGCGTTTACTTACTGGATTGCCTTTAAGCAACTTAATCTCAGTTACCATAATATGGGTATATAGTGGACAGTAGGCTTTCCTTATGACAGTAACTTAGTTTAAGTTGCTTTCAATCAACCCAGCTTTGATTCAGGGCTTGAGGACTTGTGGTGTATGGGGTTTCGGGGGCATGGGTTTAGACGTTTTTGGGTTAAGGGGTGTTTGGGTCTCAGGTGTATAGGGCGTTGGAGAAAGGGTTTAGGATTCATGGTCTCGGTTCTAGGGTGCAGGGGTTACGGTTAGCACGCTCAAAAGTTCATGGGCAGTCAGTGTTCTAAGTGGGGTCATAGGTCACCCTCTGTATCAGCTTGCTTGAAACTACCCTAACTCTAAACCCTTAAGAACGGATGAGGATCCAAGGCTTCAGGGGATTTAAGGTCAATCCTACGGCCACAACGGAAACCTGCCTCGTGCTTTTGGCCTATGCAAGGTTCAAGAGAGACTCCACCTTGAGGAGATTGGTTTACGGTTTGCTGCGTATATGGCTTAGAAGTTTTAGGGTTTTGGGCTTAGGGTCTGTGATAATAGTTTAGGCGTATGAAGCCTAGATATGTGCCTCACGCAGGATCCTACTCGACCTGGCATTCACCGGCGAGCCGACAGTGGAGCTATTCTTCACGCGGGCGCAGGATATGAGGTTTTGCAACCTCATGAGATGTGTTTACGAAGCATTTGAGAATTGCGGCTACCTGTCCCCAAGGGATGTGGTGTCGCTAGTCGGAACTCGGGATGGCAGAAAGATTCACGGGAAAAGCCATGTGTTCGTGCAGAACAAATGGTTGCTGCGAAGGGGTGTGCGCCTGTGGGCGGGTTCGCCAAACGGCGGCCTCCCATTTCCCTTGCCCTTTTGTCAAGGGTTCAAGCTTTTGGGCTCAAGGGTTCAGGGTTGGGAGAAAGGAGTTTTGTGATTCCAAGACTGAGGGGACTAGGGGTTGGGGTTAAGCATCAAGAGTTTAGACTTTAGGGTTCCGGCTACGTCCGCACTTGCTTCTTGATACAGCATACTACATTTTTTACAAGAATAAAGTAATAACCTTCTGAAAGACTGGTGTAGCGGGTACCAGCAACTTTACCGAGTAGGTCGTAAGTGCAACGGAAGTCCAATTAAACCCAAAAGATGCATCGAAAGGTCCAAGAACATGACTCATCCTTAACTTAACTTTTGCTTAGCTTATGGAAACATGGCGCTACATTTCGACTAGTTGGACTTCAAAATCAGGCACAATAACGCCGCAAACCCTGGAAGGATTCACGAAGGCTATTAACTTGCATGCTTCTGGGGGTTTGGGTATTCTTTACTTTCGTTGGTTGAGGGTCTTGTTAGCACCAAGAAGCTCCAAGTAAGCCTTGAACCCCAATCCTTGAACCCTAAATAGTACCTAAACCCTGGCTCCTAAATCCTAAGCCCCGCACCTTAAACCAAGTAAGCTCATTCACTGCTGCGCTCAGGGCCAGCGGTAGCAACCGGGCAGCTCGCGACCAACAGGCAGATGATATGAGTTTAGGATTCAGGGCTTAGGTCTTAGGACTCAAAACCCTAAACGGTATACGGTTACATAAAGGTTTAGCGTTCAGGGTTTAGGGTTGGAGGCTCAGAGTTTATCGAAGTTTCTCAAAACGGGTGCCCCTTTGGACCCCGCAGGAATATATGGAGAGTGCATAGGAATTCTGCAGGAGCCTCCATTAATGCCTACAGTCTACTTTACGCTCGGGTCTAGGGTTCGTATAGGCTTTTTTGAAGGGGCCAGTAGTCTTCATGTGCCCCACGGGGTTTTCCATACTAACTTGGAAACCTTACTGATATCGACTCTCTCCGGGTGTAGGGTGTAAGCTAGATGGTCAAATCCAAGTTATAACCAGGTAACATCCGATAATCTCTTGTAGTCTCGACCATTGTGATCACGATTTTCCAGTGTTCTACCTACCTATTTGCCCCTGGTTGGCAAGGAACACAGGATTGGATCCTTGTGGTATGAGGTCTGTTTGGTACTTTGTATTTAGAAGCCCGCATGATTAACAACATCGTTCCCTCGTAATCCGTATTTAAGTTGTGGCAGAATGTATTGCAGCCCTGTTGTCATTAGAGCCCACATAAGCCTTGTTTTTGTTTCATCATCCGACCCTATACTTGGTTCAATCCCCCACCCAGTAGTGGGTACCACAAGGGACTATTGTAAGTACATTAAGGCCTTAGTAGCTCCGTATTAAGGAGCCATCACTATAGAGGGGACTGACCTAACCCCTAAACCTTAAACAACCCTAAACCCTATACCCTAAACCCTAAACCCTAATCCCCTAAACCCCTAAACCCTAAACCCGTAAACCCTACACAATATATCTTTAGCATCCCCAGGGAGCCCCATCTTCAGGATAAGATTCCGAACCCTAGAAGACTCTTGCTTCCGCAGGAATCGTCATCCTGGTATGGCCAGGCGCAATTTAGATGGCTGTGTAGTAGCAAGGGATATTGAAGGGTAACGTTCGGGCTTAGGTACCCTGAATTGGAGAAATGCTATGTACAGTTAAGGTCATGAGCAAACCCTGGACCTCTTCGCGAAGAAAAATTGACAGCAATGGGGTCCGACGATCTGCGCAGCTACTGCTTGCTAGCTAGTCGGTTGTACTGAAGCCATGAGAACTTTCCAATTGTTGTCCCTTGGCTGCTGCGTGCACCAAGCCAGAACCCTAATTAAACCCTTAAACCCTAAACCCTAAGCCCAAAATCAACCCTAAACGTGCAACCCTACACCCCTCAACCCTAAACCCTTAACCTTCTTTTCCTAAGCTCCCAACTCAGGGGGCTTTGACTACGGGGCTGACGCATCAAAAAAAGGAATGCTAAGCATTAAAAAATTGACCCACAGATTCGAGAAAGGGTTTAGGGTTCAGGGTTTAGGGGAAACAATGAATGTTTGCACCCGACATCAATTAATAATTTGAGAAGCATCAAAAAAATGAGTGCCATAAGACTATAAATTAGAAAGAAGAGCGAGAAGGGGAATAGTAATAGTCGTAATACGAATACGGACAAGAATAATAGTAGCAAAACACATACGAACAAGAGCCACGAAGCCATGGGCCTGTTTTTCATGTAGAGCTGTTCCAACAGCCAGGCAAGCCGAAAAAGCCAAGAAGCCAGTGGCCTGCGGCTCAAATTATTTTTTGATGCTTGTCAAATTATTGTTGTTGCTTGCCAATTGTTGATGCATTATCATTTTTGATGCCTATGCCAAAGCCAGCTTTGCAGCTTAGAGAAAGCTCAAATTCCCGAAGGTTTAGGTTTAAGGATTAGGAAAACACCCAAGTTATAACTAGGTTGAGGGTCTAGGGATTAGGGTTTAGGTTGTAGGTTATAACCCTGTGTTACTATTAAAGATAAGACTAGTGTTTCGTGATGTACCTACACCTTACGTAAACACTAAACCCTGAATCCCTGGTGCAGGAGTCGTCATCCTGGTATGGCCAGGCGCAAACCAGATGATTGTGTATTAGCAAGAGATATTGATGTTTTAGGGTCTAGGCCCCAGGCTTGCGTTGGGGTTTAGGGCTCATGTACTCTGAATCGGGAAGCTTCAAGTGGGCCCAAATCAAGAGCAAGCCCTAGGTACTCGTTCATAGAAAGTTTAATCAGAGAGAGGGCGGTACTACTTGCAAGCCAGTTAAGTTCGACCCAAGCCATGAGAACTACCAATCGTTTTAGTGTTTTGAGAAGATCAAACTGGTAAGCACACCTTTCACATATGGCTGGTTGTCAAAATTATGGCTTTTTGGGTCCCTATGATAATACGACACCTAATATTCAGGGTACCCAAAAAGGGACCATAATTTTGACAACCACCCGATATCAATTCTTGCTAGACAGAAGTTCCCCACATACTGTACGGTTGTCAATGTAACTAACCCCAGAGAAGGTTTCTGTTGATAATGAGCTCGAGCGGTGACTTTGAAGAGTCTGCCTTGAATAGGGTTTAGGTTAGGGTTTAAGGTTTAGGGTTTAGGGTTTAGGGATTATGGATCGCGTCTCTTTCCAAGCCCTGAAAATCTTTTTCAGCTGTTGTTTCTGTACGAGCAAGCAGCATTTGCTGCCAGAAGAGGCCCCAAAAGAGAGCTCGGATTCCTCCCCCCCTAAACCCTAAACCCTGAACCCTCAACCCTAAACCCTAAACTCCAAGCCATTCCAAGCCCCTATGTCCTAATCCTAGACCCTAAACACTATGTATCGTTATATGTAAGCCTGCAATTTTTGTAAAGGGGCCCCATATGAGCTATACCTGAACCCCAAAAGTATGTAAAATAAAAGCACTAAACCCCCAAAAATAGCCAAAAGGCCATTATTCTACATACTCTTGTGGTTCGGGTAGTCCATGCACCTAGTTTCCCCCGTAATAACCCCTGTAGTAGTCCCCTAGAGTTTAGACTGTAGCTCATATAGTCTCAGACCCTGAGAGGGACCTGATTTCCGTGGCAGCAGCCGCCTGCACCGAATTGCCTTATTGACATACCCACGGAGGAATCATTGACTTTCCGCGACTGGAGGTTTAGCGCTTAGGGTTCGCAGGTTAGGGTGGTTCAGAGTTTACGAATTAGGGTTTGAGGTCTAGGGGTTTAGAGGTTTAGGGCTTATGGAGAGTCGAATGGAAAAGAAGATGCACAAACAAAGGGAAACAGGGTGTAAGCGGGCTTGTGATGATCACTGAGGAATGGGTTTAAGAATATTTTGGTAGGGTCTAGGCTAGAGGGCTTAATATTTTTAGGATTTCGTATAAGGTCCCGCTAGGAGCATATGCTAGTCGTAGGGTCCTTCTGGAGGTAGGTCGAGGTGACGAACTGCAACTCTTCACTCTTTGGGATAGAATCAGTGATTCAATTTCAGGATTTATGGTTCAGGAGTATAGGATTTGAGGTTTAGGGCTTAGGGTTTAGAGTTTTACGGTTTACAGAGCCGGGTAAGGCATCATTGCAAACATCTTCTTGCATGTGGCCACCTGCACTGGGTGCCTCAAGAAGCCCGGGCATTCACACCATTCTCGATGCCGGCGCCGTGTTCTGTCCTGTTGGTGGGCAAACGACGATGACTGTAGTCTCCTCAAGCTTTTTAAATTCTATTATGGTATAACCCTTGGGAATTAGTAACGCGAATATTCTTCTCATAGGTCTAAGGAGACTACAGATGAAAGCCGAAGGGGGTGGCATCGCATGGGGGGCGTTCTTGCAGAGCACAAGCGGACAGAAGCTTCCTGGATAATGTTCTCTTAATGGCCATTCTTGAGGGAGTCTGTCCTATCTGGGGTGCTTTAGGAATCTACCGCGGAAGGCAAAGCTCGCTCGGACAGGTGCCAGGCAGGGCGGCGGGGCTGTACCCTTAACCCTAGATCCCAACAGTAACCTCTAATCTGCATCGTAAACCCTGAACCCTAAACCCAGTGCGGGAGCACGGTAAGCTGGGGGAGGGGAAGGGGGGGAGTAAAAAGAGTTCAGAGGGCTTCAAACGCCCTGAAGCTGGATCAGCCTCCGCGAAATAAGCTCCCTACCAGCAACGCTGTTTACGTGAAACCCTAAACCCTAAAACATTTTTGTTTTCTGAGGGCCCTATGGTCAAAAAACGGCTCCCCTTTATTATTGAGGGTCCAACATTACCCTAAACCCTCAACATTCAACAGTTCGAAGCATTGAAAGAACCGAGCTAAAGCCAGTTACCATGGAACCCCTGCGCAGTCTCAGCCGCCAACTGCGAGATTGTGATCCACCCCTAAACCTTAAATTCCGAACGGTGCACCTCAAAGCCTACACCCCAAACCCTAAGCCGTGAACCCCAAAGCCTAAACCTAAGGGAAGAAGTACGGGCCCATAGTCCTTGGGTCCCTATACGCCTAGTATGTGCCTTGTATATACGTTTGAGTTGCCCTAGAATCTTACCAAAACGGTCAAGGGCCCCAACTTCCAACTTCCAACATGGTTTAGGGCGCGGTCTTCCCCTCCTCAGACGTTCAGAGCTGTAGGTTTTTTTGGTGAGCTCTGGGAGATTGCATATCGGTTTCATTTGGGCGATATCAGGGGAGCCTTTTACGGGTGCGAGCTTCCGGGTACAACCCTGGAACCCTTGATCCTTCGGATCCAAGAGACCCTGAATTCTAAACCAAGAATCCTAAACCCTTTATGAGCCGCAGTCCTCTTCATAATGTCCTATATAACCCCCTTTAAGGAGTTTAGACTATAGCTCATATATACCCAAGTACCCCTATATAACCCCTATAACCCCTAACTCCCTAAACCCTAAACCCTAAACCTCTACATACCCCCCATAACCTAAACCCCAAACCCTATAACCCCCATAACCACGTCCCGTTGTGTTGCCCTGGAGGACGATTCGTCCTCCTGGTACCAGCAAGAGTGGTCAGGATACGACCAGCACTCCCAGGGTCAGGGTCCTTGGGTTTTTGGGTTTTTGGGTTTAGGGTCTTTGGGTTTTGGGTTTTAGGGTTTAGGGTTTAGGGTCCTTGGGTTTTGGGTTTTAGAGTTTAGGGTTTAGGGTTTTGGGGTTTTAGGGTTTAGGGTCCTTGGGCTTTGGGGTTTAGAGTTTAGGGTTTAGGGTCCTTGGGCTTTGGTTTTTAGAGTTTAGGGTTTAGGGTGCTTGGGTTTTAGGGTTTAAGGTCCTTGGGTTTGGGGTTTTAGAGTTTAGGGTTTAGGGTCCTTGGGTTTTGGGCTTTAGGGTTTTAGAGTTTAGGGTCCTTGGGTTTTGGGCTTTAGGGTTTTAGAGTTTAGAGTTTAGGGTACAGGGTCCTTGGGTTTTGGGCTTTAGGGGTTTAGAGTTTAGGGTCCTTGGGTTTTGGGTGTTAGAGTTTAGAGTTTAGGGTTCAGGGTCTTTGGGTTTTAGAGTTTAGGGTTTAGGGTCCTTGGGTTTTGGGTTTTAGAGTTTAGAGTTTATGGTCCTTGGGCTTTGGGTTAGAGAGTTTAGGGTTTAGGGTCCTTGGGTTTTGGGTTTTAGAGTTTAGGGTTTAGGGTCCTTGGGTTTTGGGCTTTAGGGTTTTAGAGTTTAGGGTCCTTGGGTTTTGGGTTTTAGAGTTTAGAGTTTAGGGTTCAGGGTCTTTGGGTTTTAGAGTTTAGGGTTTAGGGTCCTTGGGTTTTGGGTTTTAGAGTTTAGAGTTTAGGGTTTAGGGTCCTTGGGTTCTGGGTTTTAGAGTTTAGGGTTTAGGGTCCTTGGGTTTTGGGGTTTTGGGTTTTAGGGTTTAGTGTTGCTGCTAAGGAGTTTAGTTGAAGTTACCACAACACTTGAGTTATGACAAAACTAGGGTGTAGCGGCTTTTGGAGTTAGGGCTTAGACGTTTAGAGTGTAGGGTTTCAGGGCTACCAGAATATGGGCATGTCGTAAAAAATCGGGCGTCTTCATTCTTATAACCTTGAACCCTACAACTTAGATACCCTTATAACCTTAAACTCTACAACTTAGATACCCTTATACCCTAAACTCTATGTACCCGTATACCGTAGAGCATATATGCCCTTATACCCTAAACCCTATGTACCCTTCTTATAGTAACTTCATTTAAGTTGTTTAACAGCAACCCGGGGTCAGGGGTTTTAGGATTTAGGTTTTGCAGGGGCAGGTTCGAAAGCAATTCTGATTTGGCTAACCCCCTGTGAAATCATAAGGACTGTTTCATAGGCCCCCTAAGCCCAAAACCCCTAAACCCCTAAACCTAAACCCCTAAACCTAAACCCCTAAACCCCTAAACTCTAAACCCTAAGTCCTTATGGGGTGTGAAGTTGATGGTTCTGGTTTACGGCTTAGGAGTTTGGCTCTGAGGGTTTAGGGTTTAGGGGTTTGGGCTTTAGGGGTTTAGGGGTTTAGGGGCTTAGGGTTTAGGGTTTAGGGGTTTAGGGTTGAGGGTCAGCTTTTTGCAGCTAGTCATGTTGTGGAAGTGGTGTCTCAGACTCCAAGATGGATCTAAACGTCCTCTAGAATAATATGGATACGTATACAGTTGATTCTTTGGGGGTTATTATGGGTGTTTATCGGGATCTAATTTTTAGATCCTCCCATGGTCTGGGATCAAATGTCAATCTTTTTTGTGAGCCCAACACCCTAAACCCTACACCCGGTATGGAAGTTGAAGATGTGAGGGTTTTATGTGGGGTCTAACATTTGAGGCTTTAGGGACACAAAGCTTGGATTCTGGTCCAACCCCAACATTCTTCAAGCCCTTAACTAGGGCTTTGGGTTTAGGGTTTAGAGACTCCTGTCTTCAAACAAATGTCGGGTTATTGGTATGTACTTGCTGTGAAAGTAGGATCGGCTTCGAAGATTACAGGTTCAGGGTTTTGCACCGTAGCTGGAGCGAGCCTTTCTGCAGGTGCTTCTCGCTACCTGCTGCATTTTTGTCGGCACAGCTAGTCCCTAAACCCTAAACCATAAACCGTGGCAAGGGCCTGGCACATTGTGTAGGGGTAAGGATCAGGTCCAGGAACTGGGGTGGGCCCTGTGGTCTTGTTGGGGCAGACTGGATATCCTGGCAGGGGTCTGCGTTGCCAAGATCACCGAACACCCTAAACCCTAAACCCTTAACCGTCCTAAGCCTCAAACCTTGAGGCATGGCCTGCCCTCGATTGGCATTACGGGCGCAATCAGCAGTTGACCAGCCTGCCCAAAGGGTTAACCAGGGTTTAGGGTTTGGGGTTGAGGGCTTGGGGTTTAGGGTTTAGGGTTTAGGGTTTGGGGTTCGGGGTTTAGGGTTTGGGGTGTAGGTTACCTTAAACCCTGCCTGGACCTCCTAGATACCTATATTGATGGCCTACAGCCCCAAAAACGACGGATGCATAGGCTACGAGTATGCGTGTTTGAGAGGTCTAGAAACTCTAGCAGGTAGACCCTAAACCCTGGGGGTTTGCCTGCAAAGCGTTTTGGGGGGTCGTTTGATTGACTTCCAGAGTAGAGACCAATCAGGGTCCAGCTTCCCCAAAGCAGCCACTTGCGATCTCAATCTGGTTTGCGGTGTACGCGCAGCACAAAGCTTTGAGCCAAGTGGCAACCACTCCATATGAGCCACAGTCAATGCCTCAGCAGGGGCAAGGAAATCGCTAAAAGCGATCCGCCACTGTTGCCTCACCAGGAGCAAGGAGGACGGAAGCCCCATCTTACTGCGAGTGGGTCATGACCACGGATCGGAAGGGAAACGAATGCGATCCCAGGCTCCTGCGACTAGCCCGGTGGTTGGACGAGATGCCACATAATCGGTCTAGCATACAAGTACCCTAAGGGTCCCCAATAATTTTGGGGTATATATTGGGGTTATATAGAGAATAATGGAAAATAAAATGGAAACTACTGTTTAGGTTTGTATAGGGGATTAATTTTTAGATCCTCCCAGTCAGGGCAAGGGAGCGAGCAAGACTCTGGGCCGGGGCCATGGCTGAGATCTGCTGCAAGCCTTGTCCTTAGACGATAGTCATGCTTTTGGGGTCCAAACCAAGAATCCTGGATTTAGGGTTTTGGGTTTTGGTTTTAGGGTTAGGGCTTTGCGGTCTAGGGTCACATTAAACCCTGAGCCCCTGAACCTTAAAACATTCAACTTAAACATTTAGCCCTAAACCCTACACCCTGACCCTAAACCCTAAACCCTAAACCGTACACCCTGAACCCTAAACCCTAAACCCTACACCCTGAACCTACCCGCATCCCTGAGCCCTAAACCTGAAACGACTTGCACGTACTGAGGCACCAGTTCCTCGAAGGCCAACAAGATGCACAAGAAGCGAGGCAGTTGGTGGTTTAGGGCTTCCTACAGCTTAGCAGAAATGACGCCTTGATTGGTAGGTGCAACCCGTAAAACTTGAAGTTTGGGGTTTGGGTAGGGTTTAGGGCTTAAGAGTGCGGTTCGGGTTTTACAGCAGAGTTTATAGCCCTAAACCCTAAACCCTAAACCCCAAAGGTCTTGGGTTCTGGGCTTTGGCGTACGTAGATTCGGGATTTCAGATTTTGACTTCATGGCCTACAGCCTGTTGGGTTGCTCTTTTGGACCTTACCCTAAGGCTCTAAGGACTCATAGTTTAAGGCTTTTGGGCCCAAAGACCATATTATATCAGGCTTTTAGGCTATTTTGAGCCTTAGGGTTAGAGTTTTGCGTTGAGGGCTTAGGGTTTAGGGTTTAGCGCTTAGGGTTCAGGGTGTAGAGTTTAGGGTTTATGAGGGGCTGCAATAGTTTGTATTCTTTTCTGTATGGCCTAGGACTGGCATAGTCAAAAGAAGGCTCGCGCCTGCAGCCGCTAGGCAGGGCAAATCCATGCCTGGCCCTGTTCGTTGCAGAAGTCCTTCGACCCTCAACCCTTAAACCCCTAAAAAGTAAACCCTACACCCGTAGTCCTAAACCCTTAGACCCTCAGACCCCTAAATTCTAAACACTTCCGCACTCTTCGGCTGGACAGCAAGAAGACACCTTTCATCCAGCTGGAGATGTTGGGCCGGAATCACCATGAAATTGCAGGTAGTGCCACCACTCGCTGATAGTAACCACCAGGAATCGTTGTGATTACACGAGCTATAGCCTAAACTCCTCGTATCCCCATAAATAACCTTATTGCTACCTTATACAATCCCTCTATAACCGACTATAGACCATATGAAAATTCCTAATGTTTTCCTCTGCTACCACTTTTCGTGGGTGGGCGGTCCTTCCTACTGAAATGTTATCCCACGTCCCCGGCAGGCTCCCACAAGCTAACTCGGCCATAGTGGAATGTAGCCTCTCAGTTTCTCTTCGAAATTAAAAAGGAACATTGAAGGTACATCTGACAGGAACTCCCAATAAGAAAACCGTTTATTGGAATGCAGGGTTTAGAGTTTTTGGTGGTGCAACAGGATACTTGGAGGGTCAGGGGGACTTAGTAAGTAGGCTAATAATGAGATAATTAAGGTTACTATATGGGTTTTCGGGGTTATCAACCTACACCCTAAACCTTAACCCCCCTGGCCCTCCAAGTAGGGCTTAGGGTTTAGGGCTTAAGCGTTTGGCATCCTAGGCTTTCAAGTTAGCTTAGCCTGGCCTTTGGTTGAGTAGGAATGAAGGAATGGATCTTCATAGTTGTCCCTGTATAACACATATAGGGTTAGGGTTGAGGGCTCAGGGTTTAGGGATAGTTGTCCCTATACAACCCTCTATAGGGTTAGTGTTGAGGGTTTAGGGTTGGGGGTTTAGGGATAGTTGTCTCTATATAACCCATTGTAGTATTTTCCATGTTTTTTTCCATTCTTTCATTCCCAGCTAACAAGACGCCAGTAGCTTTCATGATGATGCTTTGCATTTCCCGCATTAACACCCAGAGTGTAGGGTTTAGTAAACCCTAAACCCTAAACGCGTGGGGTTTCAGGTTTAGGGTTTAGGGCTTAGCCCAAACCAGCCTTAGGCAGGTCTGATTCAGGGTTTGCTCTGGGGGTTTAGGGTTTAGGGTTTAGGGGCATGTAAACTATCCTGCGCTAAGTATCTTAAATTACGTCCTTATCATGAGGAAACCGTTTTCTTGGCTATGCACCCACATGTTTCTAACGCTAAACTCTAAATGCTAGAGCCTAAATCCTAAAACCTACGTCCTAAGTTGGTAATCTTAGGGAGGTTCCTACAAAGCAACCCAGTTGGGGGCTAAGAGGTTCCCGGTAAGATTAATCGTCGCCAGGTCAACCCCCTGAAGAGGTCAGGTGGGGTAAGATTCAAAAGAATCGGGGGAGATTACCCTAAACCCTAAACTTTAAACCCTAAACCCTAAAACCTTAAAACTCTAAACCCTAAAACCCTAGACATTCCCCCCAAAGAGTGTAGCCCTAATCCCTGGCCCGCCTGCATCCTTTGATGGGGCCTCCAAACCCCCTGAAGAGGTCAGGTCAGGTTTAGGGTTTAGGGGTTAGAAGAGGAGGAGATCCTCCTAAACAGGGTAGCCCTAAGCCCTGGTCCCCATGTATCCTTTGCCCCTAAACCCGTCAGGTCAGGTCAGGTGAGGCAAGACTCAAAAGACTAGGACCAGTCGCCCTCATGAGGTCAGGTCATGTCAGGTGGTCGAGAGGAGAAAGAGGAACCCTAAAACCCTAAACCCTAAAACTTAAACCCTACGTAAACCCTAAACCCCTTAAGGGATGTAGGGCTCCCTAGGGGTTGGGGGTTTATAGGGTTCAGAGAAAATATATTACCACGCGGGTTTAGGGTTTCTGGGTGCAGAGCTCATCCCTAAACGCGAGACTCCTGCAGCCCCCTTTAACTACTACTATAGTAAGGGTTTAGGGTTTAGGGTTTAGGGACTCAAGTGTATTGTGGCATGCATACTTCACCCTAAACCCCCAAATACCTATATCATCCCGGCTTCAAGTGTTCCATCTTTTTCATTTGCATTTCAAAATCCTTTTTACCACTAAACCCTGAAATCCTAAATGAGCTATAGTCTAAACTCCTAGTATTGTACTTAATAAACCCTATAGTAGTTCCTTATATAATCCCCTTATATGACCCTCTTAAAGGAGTTTAGACTATAGCTCAAATGACATAGTAGTTGCCATGTCATATGCCATTATCTTCCTACCCCACACTTCATGCTCTGGAGGGACGCCTTTGGACAGCCTAACCCCTGGCGACGAGGTTTCGTTGCACTAGGGCTAGCGCTTTATTAGGGTTCTGGGGTTCGACCCCAAACCCGAAACCCTCAAGCCCATATAAACTTGCCATAGCACTTAGGGTCCCCAAACTTCCTTAATCTTAGAATTTTAGAATCAAAAGACACCCCCTCCCAAACCCTGAGTCATGGTAATAAACCCTAAACCCTAGGGGTTTGGGCTGGTCTAGGGTTTTGAGGATTGATTGGGCTTGGGTTTCATGCCAAGAGATCTTGGGTTCCAAGCGCTTGGTTTAGGGTTCGAGGCTATCTTTGCCGGGCTTGAAAGCAGTTAGGCTAGGCCCTAGTTTTTAGATTCTGGAGGTTGTTTCTCAAGAGACCCTAAACCCTCAACCCTAAACCCATTTTGACGAGACTACATAACTACTTGCTCATTCTCCTCCATAAGCTGCTCTTTGAAACGTTGCTGAGAAGCATAACATTGAAATGGAGTTCCCAAACATTCACGGTGTAATGTTAAGTGGATTTTCTACTGGAATCTACCGATTGCCTGAAGCAGAAATTTAAACTTTCTTTCCCTTGGCTGTTGTTGAACAGCATTGTCCGTACTCACAGAGCTTAGCATCGGCCAGTGAGTGTTGCAAGGAGGGACGTGCGGCTCCCATTGCAGTTCACCTATGGACCGTTAACACCCTTACACTGAGAAACCCGAACAGAATATTTAGGGGGTTGAGGGTTTTTTAGGACTGCCATGCGCTTCCAACTGTTTTGCTGTACATTGGAAAATATTGCGCTCCGCGCGTAGGCGCAGTTGCCAGGTACTCACCAAACTTTGGGTCTTTTTGCAGGAGTTGTTTTAAACCCAAGAAATCTTTTCTACCTGTCAGGGCATAGTAGTCTAAGTAGTGGTTAAGAAATCTAACGGCTTCCTTAGACACTAGCTCAAACCAGTATCTAGCGGGGTGGCCTCGTGACTTAGACTTTGTGAATTTGACCCTATCCTTATATCCTGGAGCAAATACGACATGATGAAAGGGCTCTGATGGCGGAGTAGTCACGCACTGTATAAGAAGTTTGAATTGTTGTTGAAGGAGCTTTTGGGATGGTATGTGATAGAAACAGCCATAAGTGCTGTGTCGTCGGCATACTCTAAATCGTAAACTGGCTTGCCTATGGACCAAGTGTTTTGTGGAACTCCATGCGACCTTAATCTGGAATCAACATCCTCAAACATTACCGTCATAACCATAATAAATAAATACGGGCTTAGCGGGCAACCTTGTCTGATACCCGTGTGGACCTTACCCCAACTCTTTTCAGTAGAATAACCTTGCGTGCAAAACGTGGGATCAGTATAGAGGTCTTTAAGGATGGCGATGTACTGTGGGTGAACACCTAGACGTCTTAAGGCAATTAGCATGGCGGAGTGGTCAACCTTATCGAAGGCCTGCTTCCAGTCTAAGAATAGCATGTGGAATTGTTGGCCTACTTTGGCGGAGTAGTCTTGCAGCCTTCTAAGAATAAAAGCCGGGTCCGATGTGCTGCGCCTAGCCCTGAAACCAAATTGTGTGGATCTGAGATGTTTGTCATGGGCGGTCGCCAGTCTTTTTTGTAACATTGAGGCATAGATTTTGTAAAGGACGTTTAGTAAGGAAATGGGCCTGTAATTAGCCGGGTCGGATTCTGAGCCTTTACCCTTATAGATGTTCACTACTAGCGCCTGCTTCCACTCCTCAGGAACTGTGCATGTATGGAGACATGTGTTGAAGAGGTCAAGCAGTACATTTTCACCCAGATAGTCCAGTAGTATCAGAGCCTCAGCTTTGAGATTGTCTAGTCCTGGAGCTCGATTTTTGCGTAGTAGTCTCAACACCGTGGTTAACTCTTCGTGCTGAAAAGGTTGTGGCGGAGTAGTCGGGGGGGGGTGTAGCTGAGGAGAAGTTTCTAAAAGCTCTAGTTCTTCCGGAAGGACCGTGGTGGGACCCCATTGAATATTGGTAAGGTGTTCGGCAAATAGTTCGTGGGTTTTGGTCCAGGGGACAGGCTTCCCGTTCTGTTTGAGTCGCGAGCGCCGTGCCTGAAATCCTTTCTTTAATTGCCGCGTCACTGTCCATACTTTAGCATGATTTGTGTTTGTGTCTTCCATTAGTCTTTCACGTGTCCAGTCCCTTTTTTGCTTACGCGCGAGTTTTTTGAGAGCTTTATACGCCTGCTTGTAATCGTCGCTGCATCGAATGCGTAACTGACGTACCCTCTCGATTTCCGTGGCGATTTGCGGAGTAATCCAGGGCTTACGTGGTTGCGCGAGGAGAACTGGCAGAGTGGATTCCTGTGCTCTCTGGATTGCGTTAACGAAGTGGGCGTACTTTTCCGAGACGGAACCCGCGGAGCTTAAAACGGGGGCAGAGATAGTTGCGACTGTAGCCATGCGAGGCAGAGATTGGCGGCCTCCCTGCCAGCAGCCTTTGGTTTTCCCTTGTTCTGCGAGTTGGTCCGCGAGCTCATTATACTCTTGACCGCTGTGACCTTTCACCCATTCCCAATGCACAGCTATTTTTTGTTGTAGGGCCCATAGGATTTGCCTGGCATTTTTAACTAGAGTTTTGTGGCGGGTTGGTCGAGAAGTTCCCTGCACAGCCTGTGCCATCCACTTGCTGTCGTATTTGAATTTAATGGATTTGGGTGGCTGCTCCAGCGTAAGGATGTAGAGAGCGGCTTCCATCCAAGCTGACGTTTCTCCCGTGTTGTTGCTACCCACCATAGCCCCCAGGAATAATGGAGAATGAGAATCCGTTTGAACAGGCCCATATGCTTCGTGTATGCTTTCTCCATCTTCCAGGACTACATATCCCCAGCCTGCTGGCGTGGTAGCTGAGCAGCGGCCGCTAGAGCCGGATCCGTCTGTGTAGATAACCCATTCTTTCTGTGTGTGGTTAGGTTCTGGCGTGGTAGTCGAGGGGTCCGAATAATGACGTCTAAAAGCTTGGTTAAACTGATATCTTTGTTCAAGGCTGGTATTGGGGTAATCATATCGTATTGGAGGGGGAACTTTTGGAGGCCTGGCCTTTAGCTTTACCCTTAGGACAGCTTCTAGTAAGTAATGGTCACTGGGAAAGCCCGCAGAGAGGACTGAGCCTACTTTTTGAATGCTGGGCAACCATTGCGAGCGGGTGATAAGCCTATCTAGAGATTGGAACCTTATGGGGTCAACTCTAGGTTGGATAGGGGGATCTGTAGGCCAAACATCAGTAAGGAAGCCCCGAATTTGGTAAGAGATAGAAAGATTATGATCTTCATTATTTGTGAGAGTAAACATCTTATCCCAGAGCTGGGTCCAGCCCGTGGGGTCAAGTACAAATGGGGACCAATTGGATGGTGGAGGATTTTTATCCCTATATGTTACGTGGCGGAGTAGTCTTGGCTGCTTGAAGGTGAGTGCATCCACTAACTGGTGATTGTGCAGCAGGGTGGTGTACAGCTTGCGGTTTGATCCTTCTTCATTGTTTATACTTAGTCTACCCTTTCCGTATACATAGGGGCCGAGTATGGGGGTCTCGTCAGGCTTTCTACCTTGTAGTCTTACATTTAGATCTCCCAAGATGTAGACAGGCTCGGGCAGCGGTAATTTGGCGATAATGGTTTCCAGGGTATTCCAAAATGGGTGCTTTACGAGCTCCAGGTCATGCTTGTTGTGAGGGGCATATACTCCAAAGAGGTGAGCGTGTCCTGAGGAAACACTTAGTGTGATTTGAAGTATTCTGGTGGAATGCTGGTTGATTTCCTCGAGGAAAGGGAGGATTCTGGGGTGTAAAACCGCTGTTACACCTGCATATTTGTCCCTACTGTTTCCATTCACCACAAAGAGGTGCTGTTGTGATTTGAATTGGTGGTATTTTGTAGCATGGGTTTCGGTTAAGAATAGTACATCAATTGATCTAGCATGGATCATGTCCAAAACTGACTGATGCTTGAGAAGTTCAGCCATACTCTGAACATTCTGTGTTGCTATTCTTAAAGGCATACAATAAGGAAGGGGCGGAGTAGTCAAAAGTGGCTGTTGTTTCATTTGCTTCCCTTCCTTTTGTTTGTATCTCAGGATGAGATGCTTGAACGCCTTAGCCGTTGTGTGGCCCTGTTGGTGGTACCTTTTCACTGCTCTCAAGGACTGCCCCCCCTTTACCAAGGCGTTGTCCGGCGCTGTTGGTAATATTGTCACCTTCACGAGTTGTCGCCATTGCCTATACAGCTGTCGCCGAAGGCGGCGTACTCGGGTGCCCTTACCTGAAGAAGGGGGATGCGGAGGGGGGGCGGTGGGCAAACACTCTTTGCTTTCTGCCGAAGCAGAACCCGGCGCGCCTCCTGGAGGCGGTGTGGGCGATTCAGATTGCGCTTGGTGTGAATTCTTGAATGCGGAAAAGTTGGGGCGTGTCAGGCGTGAGCCTGTAAATTGGCGTTGTAGTCTGGAATGATAAAAGGACCTAATGCCTTGAAGGGGGTTGTACCTGGATAATCTCCGACCCGATCTGTGGCCAGGTCTTTGCGACAAAGCTGGAAGTACAGCGTCCGGATGTGTGCTATGTTTAGGTTTACATTGCAAAAGGAATGTTCTGCTAAGCTGGGTTCTCTGAGAGAAAGAGCTCTGTTAAGGTATCTGCTGGAGGAACTAGGGAATCCAGACTAATTTGGGAAGGGGAAGTTGAGGAAGGATGATTACCATTAATGGAGTGGGCTAACTTATTTCTAGCCTTTGAGCTTAAATAATCAATAAGAAACCCAGATACTTTATAGGAAGATTTGCATACAGAAAAGAGGATTAGAGTGTCTGAGAAAATTATGTCAGGGCTACTCCTACAAGTACCCAAGTAGTAGTGCAGTACAACCAAGGCCACTAATAAGAGATGTTTAAATTGTTGGGGTGAGGCTCTGGAATTATTTGGGATGCATTTCCTGGACTTTTTAAGACCTCTGTGATGTTTCCTTCTTATTGGTGACCTATCCCACAACATGTAGTCAGGCAGGACTACTTTGTTTGAAGGAGTAACCTGGCAATTGAAAAAGTCAACTGCAGAGAAGAGTTGTTGGCACAGTGCCTTCAGCTCACCAAAAAAGTTGTGAGTAGTAATAAATAAAGAAGCTGTAACATTATTATTGGTGGCGTGGTAGCTGAAGCTTCTGTGGAATCTGTGCGAAAGAAAGCTCAACCTAGGACCCCTGGTGCTCAAGACTTCCCTTGATAAAATTTCAAAGGAGGGAAATCGAGTACTCTTCAGAAACTTAAAATGTTGGGGTCTAGGGAGCAGGCCATGTGAAGCAATGCAGCACCTTCACGAGGCTGGCGGAGTGGACTTAGGGGCTACTGGGGCACCGGAGAAGGTTGCCGACTTGTAATCGCCGCACTTTTTGGCGGCCTCTCCGTGCTTATCGCAGTATTCGTCCCACACAAATGCCACTGCCTCTACCCTGTTGACTTTAAGCTCTATGGGGAAGGGTGCATGCTCACTGGAAAATATGCAAGGGGCTGTCCAATGGCGTGGTGGACGACCCAGTTTCATGCCCTTTCCACTGCCTTTAGCAATGGCCTGGGCTTGACTGTACAAATCGCGCTCAGCCACGTCCAGCTCATGTTGAATGCCCAAGACCACCTTGTTCCAGCTGTGCTCCCATACAGTCTCTTCATCTGCCATGACCCACGATGGCGGAGTGGACTTTAGCAGATCCCAGAGGTAAGGATCCACTTCCAGGGTGCCAACAAGGCTGCCTCCCTCAGTCGTGTAGTGGAGGCGGGCTATTGCAGTAGCATGATCATCGAAGGCACGCTGAGTCTGGGGCATCATGATAGTAAGCGTCTTCCACAGAATCGTGATTTGGTTCTTGTCCGACTCCACTGTGTTGATGGCATTCAAGATGACTCGAAGGGGGATCTCGAGCTTCCTCTGGAATTGAGGGGAAGCTGGCGTAGTGCGAATGTGGGTGTTGCGCACTGGCGTGGTACCATTTCTCCAGTAAGGAGTGCCTGCACTGCCCCCATAATGGTCCATGAAGTTCTTCCTCGCCTCCCAGGCCTTGAAGTGGAGCATTGTGATTGTGCTCCATCTGTCTGGTCCAGCTGGCGGAGTGGACGGGTCGGTGGTGAGGACCTGGAACATAATGTACTCGGCACTGGCGTCGTCGGGGTTGTGGCCGCGCTCCTTGAGGAACTTCTTGAGTCCGTCAACCTGATCAAGCATCCAGTTGATCATGAAGCACCTCTCTGGGGGGAAAGCCGTCTGAGGGAACCCGTCAACAGAACTGTAAGGCCTGAGGCTCGCGTTTGCTCAGCCCTGTTATCTGCTGCCATCCACTGGAGTTCACGGCTTTGGCGGAGTAGCCTGTCATCAAAACCGAGCAGGGTGACCTCGATCTGATTGACAAGGTTGTAAAGCTCCGGCCGAATCACTGCAGTATGATAATGGCGGACAGTGTGGAGGACGTCCGCTCTGGTCGTGACAGGCTGTGCCATCCACTTTTCCACCGCCTCTGTGTTGTTCACATCCACACCCATGGAGTGAGCCACTGCCTGGTATGCAGAATTGTCTCCAAGCACCACCGGTTGGAAAAGACCTGTAGGTGGCGTAGTGGACGAGGAGGGTGGCGTGGTAGTCGAGGCTGCTGCTGGCACGTCTCCTTCCGTAACGTCGCCCTGTCCTGACGGGGTGGCTAGGCCCGTAGACGAAAAAGCCGGGGTCGGAGGCCCTCGCTTGCGGCGTTGCTCCCAGAAGAGCTGCTGTGCCGACTGGTACACTTGTTGCCCCACTATCATCGCCTGCTGCGCGTACTGCGCAACCGCACTGGAGAGCTGCTGTGCTTCCTCCGACGACATGGCCATGTGTGGCGGAGTAGCCCAATTGGCTACTTTCACTTCCTTCACAAAAAAGACATGCAACATCAATCCAATAAATCCGAACATTTGGGGTAGTAGCCAAAGCTGAAACCACCCCACAACATGCAAGCGCGCAAGCTGAGTGCCGAAACGCCTGGGTTGAGGGTTTAGGGTTTAGGGTTTAAAGGTTTCGGTTTAAGGGTTTAGGGTTAAGGGGAGTTTAGGGTTGAGGGTTTAGGGTTTACGGTTTAGGGGCTTGGGCTCAAAGTCTTCCATCCCCATGATTGTATGGAATCATTCGCTATCCCAAGCTGCTCGCTTTACATCCCAGAAGCTGATGGTGCCTTTGGTCTTAATGCCATCCTGATTCAAGGTTTTGGGTCAGGGTAATTCTCTAAACCCTAAACCCTAAACCCTGAGCCAAGCACTCAAAACCCTAAACCTCCATCCCTACATCCTGCAAGGAGATCTCTGCACATAAATAATTTGTACACATATGTTCCTTTAAGGGTTTGAGATATCAGGGTTTAAGATTTCAATTTTAGTTTAGGGCTTAGGGTTTAGGGCCTAGGGTTTAGGGCTTGGGGTTAAGGTTTTGGTTGTGTATATCTATACATATACATATATATATATAGATATGTATCTCCCCTGCAACACAACTTAATGTAGCTGGAAGGTCACTGGTTGGGTGAAGTCCCTAGTTCCTTACGGCGCCTTCGTCGACATCGGGGCAGAGAAGGACGGTGGGCAGCCTACACAGGGTATGTGGGGTTTAGAGGTTAGGGTTTAGGGTGTAGGGTTGGTTTAGAGGTTATGGCTGAGGGACTATAACCCAGGGGATTAGAAAGAAGGGTTCAGGGATTGAGGGTTTAGGGGCACAGTGCTTAGAATTAGGGCTGAGGATTTAGCTTCCAGGTGTTGTGGTTTATGGCTCGGCCTGGTGGTTGGGAGGGTGGCTTGGGTCTTAGGGGTCGTCATAGGGATATGTGCTCTGGGTTGCGAGTTTTTCTCTAGGGGCAAGCAACCGATGTTGCTTAGGGTTTAGGGCTCAGGGCTCAGGGAAACGACCTTAACATGTTACAGCCCTAATAATCCGAGTTCCAGGACTGTACCGTGGTCCCTGAACCCTAAGCCCGTATTGTAACCGGCTGGTGAATCTCATGGCGATTTGGAAGAACACGGAGGTGGCTACGAAGCTGCTTCCAGATGGCTTGGCCACAAAGCGCGCAGAGAAACCATAAACCCTTAAGGTTCAGGGCTTAGGGTTTGCGTTTACTGGGTTGCTGTTAAGGAACTTAAATTATGTTACTATATTGGGGAAACCGTATTATTTACTATATATACCCATTATGGTAACTTAATTGAAGTTCCTTAACAACAACCCAGTTTAGGGAAGGGGGCGTAGGGACCCTACCGGCACCCTAAACACGACTGCAAAGACCGGACCATGCAAAGGCGAGGATGTCCGGCTAGCCCCCAGCATCCAGGCCAATTGATAGCAAGATGGTTAGGGTTTAGGGTCCCTTTAAAGGGATATATAGGGTTATATGAGGGGTATATTATTGGGGTTATATGGGGATAATGGAAAAGAAAATGGAAAATACAACATTCAGGGTTTAGGGTTGATAGAGCGTAGGGTCTAGGATTAGGATTTTTTGGGCCTGTAGGGTTCATAGGGTGTATAATTATGGGGCGCATGGGGCTTAGCGTTTATGGGACTTATAGGGTTGATAGGGTCCAAAGTTGCTATGGCTTAGGGTTTAGGGTTGATAGGGTTTATAGGGTTTAGGCTTCGGGTTTAGGGTTGATGGGGTGTATAGGATTCATAGGGGTTTTAGGGTTCATGAGTAGGTTTTAGGGTTTATAGGGTGTCGGGTTTGGGGTTAGGGTTTCGGTAGTGGCTTCCTTTGTCTTTCCAATGCCCAAATCCGAAACTCTATACCAGCATTTTAAAAGGGGGGTTATAGACGGGATTATATAGGGGAGTTTTCCAGAGCTTATTAGGAGGGATGCTAGGAGTGTAGACTATAGCTCACATTCTGATTCTAGTAGCTTCACCTTCCTTTTCCATTCCATAAACCCTAAACTCCATATTTTAGTTTCCTTCATGCCTTACCTCCGACCGGCAAGATCATGATCCGGCAGAGGGAAATACGACTCCCTTTTGCCGACGCTTCATTACAAGGTTTGGGGTTTGGGGGTTACCTGAACCCCAAAAGCATGTAAGATAATAGCCCAAAACACCTAAATATAGCCCAAGGCCATCATTCTACATACTTCTGGGGTTCAGGTAAGGGTTTAGGGTTACAGCAAGGGCTTAGGGAACCCCGAGCCCTGAAACCGTCAAGTTAGGCTGAGCCCCATAATCTTAGAAGAAGGCAGGGTTTAGGGTTTAGGGTTTAGGGTTTAGGGTTTAGGGTTTGGGTTTAGCCGAACATTTCCCGTCTAGTAGTTTCTCAGAGTGGCAGGACCCTAGGCACCCCGCATACAGAGGGATTACAGCCTTATTTGGGATTCTATAGGAGAGATAGCCACATATACTCCTGTAGTACCATGGTGGCTGCCGGAAAGTTGGAAGGTGCTAAACGGAGCGGTTGGGCCAAGTATCCAGGCCGCGGCGCGCCGCCCGCGGGGCCACCCCTCTTTGGCCCAGTATCAAATCTTCCAACTTTCTGTCTTTCACGTTTCTTGCAAGAGAACCCATGGTCATGTGATGAAAGCGCCCTTACTTTGCGAATCTTCGAACTTCGCAGTCCGCCCGCTGCTGCCCACCGCTACCGCCCGCTGCGGGCCACCGATTATTGGCCGCCGCCAGCAGCCCGCTGCCCGGCGCCCTTGCGAAGCCCGCTCGCCTCGGCCATTCATCTCGATTTTTTCAAAATGCAATTGCCAAACTGGAGCAGTTCAAAACTGTAGGTTTAATTGAGTTATCTTCCAACTTCCAGAAGCTGAAAGCAAGAAGTTAGAAGAACTGAAGCAGGAAGATAAAATTTGGAGCCTTTTTTGGGTGTGCCTGCAAAACTCTGGGGCGGTAATCATCCAACTTTCAGGCTTTACTTGTAATGTAGACCCATGATTAATCAACCCCTTCCTCTTAAGGGCCTAAATATTAGGACCCCTATTATAATCCCTATTAGCGGGAGGGGGTTTAGTAATCAGGGGTTTGGGTTACCTCTATTCCCTGTGGATGCGTGGTTGCGCCAAAGTTTGTGGATTTTTTCCTCTGTGTGTATTGCTGGACCCACAAGGACAAGTCGTACTTGCCATGCCAATGAAGAGAACCAGTGTAACGCTGACAATGTGGAGTCATGTACCGTGCTGTTTTTCCATCATTGCGACTTCTGCCCTTAGCAGATTCGAAGGTGACTCTGCTTGCACTAGCCCAGAAATATTGGAGCTTGCATGCCTGCAGATAACCAAACCAGTCGTTTTGTGCTTTGCAAAGGAAAGAAAGGCGGGGAGACTGGCTCCACTGTCGGACTTGTCCTTCTCCAAAAAGTAGTGAGAAATGCTGGTGTGATACTGTTTGAACTCTAAATCCATGGTGCTCGGCGATGATGTAAGGGGATCGGACTTGTTATGGGATATCCCAGGCCCTTCCCCCCAAGCACGATGTAGTAGAACCCGAGTGGGATGGGGGCGCCCATTTTTCAAAACCCAAAGCACTACCCAAAGGCTCCAATGTAGTTTTTGTTTTGGGTCTGTTATGGTTTTTTGGTAAGGGATTGTAATATACTACCCAAAAATGAACTACATAGGAGGGTCTGGGTAGACCCCAAACTCTAAACCCTATATCCTGCATATTTGAGTACTCAGGCCCTCGAGGTAAAGCAACACCCCTAGACAGACATGGGAGCTATTGAGGGGCCCTACAAGGATTAGTTTCCTTTCAGAAGGGTGAGGGTTCAGGGTTTAGGGTTGGTATTGCCCCCACCCTGTAACAGTTGGATGAATTTGTTTTAAGGCCGTTATATTTAGCCCTAAATATGGCTCCTTATATAGACTGTTCCAGGGTGGGAGCAGTGCCCAAGCAATATGGGCTTCCATGTCTGTTTTTAGCAGGGAAGTCCTTGGCATGGATTTAGGGTTTGAACATTACATAGAGGATGCTCGCGCGGTATCTGCAAGAAGAGCTTTCAGTTAGCCCACTCCGGAACAGGTGTCTATACCATGATTCGCACTTCTTTCTTCACAGCGTGCAGTGTGTGCTTGTGATGAAATTATCGCGCGACACCATTCCCCCAAGTAAGCCCCAAACCCTAAAACCCTAAGATCTACAATAACCCAGACTCTTAAACCCTAAAACCCTACACTCCCCCAAACCCCAAAGCCCTAAACCCCCTACAGCCCTAAAACCCTAAACCCCCTGAAGCCCTAAAACCNNCCCCCCCCCCCCCCTAAACCCCCCTGAAATCCCAGCCCAAGACTTTGACTGAGGTCTCCTGCCATGGTCTAGGCGGGGTCCGGAGATAAAAGCCGTGCATTTTCGAGGGGCTTTCGGTTTAGGGTTCAGGGTTTAGGGTTTAGGGTTTAGAGTTTGGGGGTTTAGGGTTTGAGTGTTTAAGGATTTGGGTACCAATTGCAGCTACTAGGAAAACTACTATCGCCCCTCTAATATTGACTGCCTCCATACCCCTGATAGTAAAACTTCCCAGTAGAGGTAAAGATATGACAGAGGGAGTCTTTCTCATCAGGAGGGGGCAGGGGGCTCATGAGTTGGCGTGAACTTGGGAAACCTCAACTGGGGTGTAGGGTACAAGGGTTATTCAGGGGGATGGGGGATTATCTTAACATGCAAGCCTGAAACTTCTGCAAGGAAGGTTACTGTCCACTTGAAAGAAGGTTTTCTGATTTTGTTGGGGTAGGGGGTGACAGTAGAAGTACAAAAATGATCGTTGTACTGTTCATGGTCGGAGAATTCAAGCAGTGGCTCGAGAGTCATCGCCGTAGTAGCAAGGATGCCGCTGCCGGTGGTTACGGGAGGACGTAGCTGAAGCAGCTGCGGCGCACAAGCGGGAATTCCAAGTAGTGCTAGCATTTGTGACCGCGCTGTACTTGCGGCTCAGAACGCGATGATCGCAGGTCCAAAGCTTTAGACTAGAGTCCATCATTTCCCTGGCCAAATGCCTTCACCATGAATGCCTTCGCTGCACATGCCCACAGGATGTCCCAGGATTCCCACATTTTAGCTTCCATAGCTATGTTTGTCAAGTTCTCTGGTCCCTGCATGAGAGTTTGGCAAAAGCATTATAGGGAGCCGGCAATCATCCTTTGTTAGGGTCTATCAATTCTGAGAAGCCCGCCAATAGTTCTGGCCTGGAGGGACACAACGAGTCGAACATGATGGTGCGGTTCACCCGATTGCCTGCATGCCGGATGGAGTGTGTTGGTGACTAGCAAAACGTTGAATAGAGCAGCCCGCGAATTGTACACACCCGAAATGTTGGGTCCTCAGCATGGCTGATCCCCAAGAGACATCGAGGACCATCAGCAGCACGCAACTAGGACCCTCAGATTAACGCAAAGATTGCTTCTTGCCACGTGCCACCACAGTGGACGATAAGCGCCCTAGCAGTGCGGTCTAAGGCAGGTTTCTAGCCCAGCCCTGAGGGTCCAAGTACACAAATCTTGGGGCTGGGGATTATAGAGGGGTATACAGGGATTACATGGGGATAATGGAAAAAGAAACTGGAAAGGACTATAGTATATTTGGGGCCAAATATCACTATGAATCTGAACTGATCTTGATGCCGAAGACACATGTTTCGGTGCTTGCGGAGTAGGCTTTGGGGTTTGGACAGCTGACTCGTATGGTTCAGCTTCAATGATGATGATGACGACGACGATGATGATGATGATGACGACGGTTTTGTGCGCCATCAAGACTTCGAGGATGAACCTTTGCACTTGTTGCATGACTCCGGCATGCAATGATCTTGTGCCTGAACTTTGCAACCCAAACTCCCGAACAAAGCTGTCACAGCTTTGTTGCCCTCGGGCCCAGACCGTCTAAATGCTGAAGCGCCGATCTCAACAACCCTCAAACCACCATGGGCTATTAGACCTTAAGGGTACCTTAATCTACCCTTGATAGGGTCCTAATAGGGAATTTTAGGATCTGATAGCCCATGGTGGAAGCCCATGCTGGAGGTCGACTGTCTCGCAGGGAGCTGTGAACGTGGGAGATGCCCCTCTGGTGGCAATAAATTTAGGGTTTAGGGTTTAGGGTAACCAATACCCTAAGGGTCCAAGGACCCAAATAATGGGGTTTCAGGGCCCAAATACCATTAATCGTATAGTATTTGGGCCCTAAAACCCTATTATTTGGGTTCTTGGACCCTCTAGGTTAGGGTAACCAATAGTTTTGTTACTGGTGCCCGGGGGGAGTGAAAATAGGTACTGGTTTTTACAAGTCACTAGAAGGGGATGATTCATTGCGCAGTACGGGCTTAAAATCCTAAACCCCAAATTCTAGACAGGGATGACAGTAGGGATGCGCTCCTCCACTTCCGCTTTCTTGCTAGTAAGCTTGTTGGGGTTCATGTTTTGGGCTGGTTCAGGGCTTGACATCACACTGCACCAATGCCGGGTTTAGGGAATGATGCTCTTTTGGGTCTAGCAGTGGGCCTTCTTGCAGCGATGAGAGTGAGGGTGTAGGGTTTTGGGTTTTTGGGTTTAGGGTTTAGGGTTTTGGGTTTAGGGTGTATCTTATGTTTTCTAGGTTTGCCGCTGAGTTTGCAGGAGGTTCAAGCGGCGATTTCCTGGCACTTCGGCTGCTCCTTTGTTCACGGCTTAGGGCTCTCGCCTACCAGCGAGCACCTCGCGCAGGCATTGAGGAAACAGCGGAGGTGTTGTTTTTACACCATAAACCCTAAATCCTAAACTCTAAACCTTAAAACCTAAACCGAAGCGAAGCCTCTTTGTGTACCTGAAGTCCTTCATCCTTCGCTCCCTGGAACCTGGTTTAGGGTTTGGATGGGGTCAGTCCCCCGTACAGTAAGTGTCCTTTAAGGGGTCTTATTAAGGAACTAATTGAACTCCTCCTACCTATCGTGGGAGCTGTTACTGCAAGGGGGGATGGCATAAGGTTTAGGGTCCAGTTTTTCAGGTTTATGAGCTTAAGCACGAAACCCCAAACCCCCCAAACCCTAAATCCTAACCCCTGTAAACCCTAAACCCTTTATCCTAGACCAATGTCCCTAGATCCCAAACTCTGCAACAAATTGCACGGTTAGGGCTTGAAGTTTGACATCCTATAAACCTGAGCCCTATACAGATACTGAAGCCAAACTCTGAAGGCCAATCTTGAATTCAACCTTGCAATATCCAAGGAGCTACAGCACCTGCGGATCGAAAGCGTAGACCTCGCGTCGCGACCCTGGACATTTTTTTGGGGTGTAGGGTCTTAGGGCCTACACCCGAAACCTTAAACCCTAGACTAGACCCCAAGCCTGTAGGGGTTTAGGTTACAGGATGGAGCGGTTCGGTATTTTTGAACGTCTCAGCCGTCCTAGCATTCGCGGTTTAGGTTCGGCAGCAGATTCGGCAGCTTGTTTTTCAGGCTTTACTGTAGGGTCATTCTTGCTAGATCTTGCATGCAGTTTTTGAGACGAGTCCCAAAAGGCTGCCAATCAAGCCAAGCAGTTTATGGCTCGGTTAGTCTCCGGGAGTCCACGTTTTTCAGGGACAATAGCTAGCCCTTGAACCTTGCTCCCCTCAAAGCTGACCCCTACACCCCCTATACCCTAAACCTAACATCCCGGAACCCTGACAGGCTAAGCCCTGAGCCCTAAGGGCTATCCGAAACTTATACAGCCTGAAGCAAGGTGGAGGCATATCTGAGGAACGCCATTAAGGGTTATATAGGGTTTAGGGTATAATTTCTGGGCATCATCATAGCGCGCAGCGTTTTGAACCCTCATCTCGTCGCCTATTATAAGGCACACCCACAGGAATTACCATTGCAGACCATGTTATAATAACATGTCGATGGGGAATATTTAATAGGGTGTGTGGGGCTGTTGTAAAAGAGGGTGAGGAGCTACGGAACACCTGGATGACAGAGAAGCAAAATCACCCCACTTCGCCTCACATGTTCCTCAATGGCATGCTCAAGATCCGACGGGTTGGAGTCTATTTCAGAAGCCTCAAGTATCAACGTCATGATTTTAGATTGCTCACATTTATGGTGTAGGGTAGCTCAAATCGACCTTAAAGGGATGTCGGTAAATTAGCGGTAGATCCTACAAACCCCTAGATGAACCAAGTTGCCATTTCATTCTCCACTTGCTTTCCCATTTGATTCGCCCTTATGTCAGTTCTCAAAACGGGACTTACGTAGGTTACTCCAATTCTGAATAGGGTTATAAGCCAAGTTGAAGCCTTGCAGTTTAGAGTCAAGCGTTTGAGGTTTAGGGTGTAGGATGAGGATGCGCAGTTTTGAAAAAATATGCTCCCCGCCCTCTACCCCAAGTTATCACACGCTGGAAAAGTTTCACCCTCATGGTGGAAGGAATTAAACAGATTTCAACAGGATTTTCCAAAAAGGTACGCCTAATTTATGTAAGTTGGGACATTGGGTCTACTGGTGAGATGTGACGCTGGGTTTAGGGTGTCGTTTAGGGGTTTTTGGTTTTAGGGCATAGGGTTTAGGGTGATCCCCAGAGGGTCCAGATCTACAACTACGAGGGAATGCTGCCCCCAAAGCCATACTGTAGAAGGAGCTGTGGGTCCTAATTCTCACGCAGTTGTACATGCTTGATGGACCCCCCACCCTGTACTGGTGGCTAAAAGGAATAATAAGGGTTGTATTAGGGTCCTATTATATTGCTATTATCATACCACCATTACAGGGTGAGGGGTCCTCCTAAGGTATATGCGGGCCCGCTTGAGATCCTGGATATTCAAGCTTTGTCCTCTTGCACGGTCGGCATTGTTTTCGTATATCAATTGTTCCGTCAACGACGCCTTTGCCAAAACAAGCGACGCTCCATCTTACCGGGCATATTATACTAAGAACCCCATATACCCCATATTCTATGTGCTTAAGGCGGACTCTAACCCCAACTAACAAACCAAATGGCTGGTCGGACCAGCAGACGTACCTAAGAGCAATTATACTAATGGAAAATAAAGTGGAAACTACTATGCTATAGGGTTATATGGGGTTATATAGGGATAATGGGCAATAAAATGGAAACTGCTATATTATCGGGTTATATAATTAGGGTTAAAAAGAAAAGGAAACTACCATTCTGAAGTTGATTTTGCGTATGGGGTCCCCAAACGGGCACGCCGCACATGCATGCACAGTTCTCCTGATCAGCCGTACGTTGACCAAGGTTATGTCAAAGCCCCATCTCTAATTACCCGCCAAACCTGTAGACACTGGCCTACAGAAACCCATATACGTAATTTTAATTAAGTACATAACCCTGTAGTGTAAAGCTCTACCACCATGGGCTATTAGACCTTAAAGGATTTAACTTTATTTTCTTATTAATAGGGTCCTAATAGGGAATTTTAGGGTCTAATAGCCCATGGTGGTATTCATATGTTGCGGTCAGGCAGCGACGATTTGCGCTTCGCGGACCCGTAGAGGAGAAGTCCATGGCTGTTCTCCACACATTGGGGGTCCTAAATCCTAAAGGCCAAACCCTTAAGCCCTAAATCCAAAACCCCAAACCCTAGACTCCAAACCCTCAAGCCCCCAAACTCCTAAGCCCCATGAACCCCAAACCTTGTGCATTTGGGGTTTAGGGCTCAGAGCTCGATATTGATTAGGGCTCAGCATTTCGAGATTGAGGCTTGAGGATTTAGGGTTTGGGGTTTAGGATTTAGGATTTCAGAGATTTGGGCTTGACTAGGGGGCTTTGGGTGGTCTGGGGTTGGGTATCTGGAACCATTCCTGTCTTATGAGTTCTAACTTCAACGCCCCCTGCCCTCCTTTTGAAGGACCGCAGAGCATTTTCAGGATCCACGCGGTTCAGGGTGAAGGGTAGTTTCGGAAGGACAAATCCTTCCTAGCACGTAGTGATTTCTGGGAAGATTCCTAAACTGGCCTGATTTCTAGGTTGCGAACCCTAAGCCTTACAGTGTGTTGGGGTTTATATTGGGGTCCCTCCTTTTTTTTTGGAAGCTACCAGCCAGTCTAATTTGCCTGAGTTCCAGAATCCCTCGATTAAAGTGTTTAGGGTTTAGGGAGGTCAGGTTACGCTGAATCCTGAACGTCATACCACGGCATGCAGCAAGGTCTGCGTGTCCTTGACTCCAAAGCTCCGAATGTAAGGCTTTCATAGTACCTGGATACCCAAAGTATGTAGAAGAACAGCAATTGCTGTTCTTTTTTGTTAGGTGTCAGCTGCTAATTTACTCTACCCATGATGTCCAACCCAGGTGGACGGTTGGGTTTGTGATGCGGTCTACCAGAGACTAAGAGGAGGTGAGCTTCCAAGGTGTTCAGGACATCATACACTCTATGCTGTAATTATCAGGGCTGATAAAACTTCCTAGTCATTTTGTCAGGCAGGCTTCTGCATAGGCTAGTCCTGAAGGGAGCCGAGGGACGCTTCTTGAAGGACTTTTGGGTTCACGTGTTAGGATTTATAAGATTGTTAAAGTTTTCTTTTGCTGAAAAGTCCACTGTCCTTAACTCGCCTTTGAAGCATGGGCCTAAACTGTCAGAAGATTTGCGGCCTTAGCCTTACCCTAGGGCTCCAGTTATCTAAATAATGGGTTCTAGGTTCTGTATGCCCTACACTTACATAGCCCAGTAACCTACTATTTAGGTAACTGTATGGTCCCCCTTAAGTAGATAGAATATGGGGTATCCGGGGATCTTACTATAAAATGCCCAGAGCCATATTCTATCTACGTAAGGGGGACTATAGTCATTGTTGGAAGCAGCTTCTGTTCTCAGAGCTGGAAGGTCGTCAACTTGCTGCCGATTATAGGGACGTGTTGGGAGGGACGATGGTTGTTCTTGCTATATACCCAATTTTGAGGGCTTTAGGTATCAAAAACCCATTCGGATTGTAGCGCTGCGACAGAAAGACCCAAATTTGGGTACTGGGACTTTCACGGTTGGACTGTCTACAGGTTTCACAGGAAATCGAGCACTCTCGCGGTCTAGGGTTTAGGGTAAGCGCCTGCAAGGCACGACGAACTTCTCAGTGAAACTGAACTGCCTGGAACTTGTCTCAGCTCTAAACCCCAAACCCAAGCCAAAAAAACATGTGTTGTGTGTTTAGCATTTTATCTTGTAGCCAAACAACAAGCAATCAAATGGCTGTTGCCAAAACAACCAGCTCGTAAGTAAGGATCCTAATCTTTTGGGAACATCTACTTCATTCCTGGTGGGTTGGCTACCCAGGTCTAGTTTAGGGTTGAGGGTCAGGGAGGGCAAGCACTATAACAGAAAGCCTGAACCCTCAACTCTAAATTCAGTACCGGGTCAAAGGTGACGATAGGCTTTTCCTAGTTGCTATACGTACTGAAGCCCAACAAGAAATATGAAGCAGGTTTAGGGTTTCTGGTTAAGGGCTTGGGGGCATAACTTTACCTGGTACTACTGAGCCGGAGCACATGGCACGCGTCTTCCCACCAAATCAAGCTGCCGCCGTCTTTCCCAATTAGGCGCGATTGAAGAGTTGGGTTGGATTCTTGGGGTCTTCACAAAATATTTACGTAGTACATAAAATGTCTTGAAAATCTCTTCCGCACAGGCCCGGACCATCCTACAAGGTTCATGTGTAAATAGGACTGGGGGAGAAGAATTGGTGGTCGGGGACCTAAGCCCAAAACCATTGGAACGCCGGAGATCTCACAGTTGCGCTGCGCAGCTTAGGCTCAAAGCCGGGTGGAACTCCTGAGACCTAGCAGTTGTCTACCCTAAACCCTCAGCCCTAAACTCTAAGCCCTAAATTCTAAACCCTAAGCCCCAAACCCAAAACCCTCAACCTGGAACCCTAAACCCTCAACCCGAAACCCTCAACCCGAAACCCTGAATCCTGAACTGTGAGGAGATGTCCTGGCAGAACTGGAAGCCAGGCTTGGCAGAGGTTCCGCAAGAGGAGGTGGGCAAGTCAGGTAGACTGGTCGACATCCGTTTAGGGTTTAGGGTTGGGGGTTGAGGGTTCAAACGGGTTTAGACTGTAGACTTTAGGGTTTAGTGGTTAGGGCTTTGGGCTGTAAAGTCAGCTAGACATAAGGTGTAGGTGTTAGAGTCTAGGGTTTAGGGTGTAGAGTCAGGCAGACATACATTTCGAGAGTTTGGTTCTTAGGATCAAGCCTGGGAGAAAAATGGTTCTCTCAAAAGGTGTATGTTGGGGGCGGGTTATGCCGGGATACAGAGGATTGCAAGTCAGAACAAAGACTGTGTTTTGGGGGGAACCATGGTCACGGTTTTAACCTCCATTCGTTCAACCCCATAGCCCTAAACACTGAACTCTAGACCCTAAATCCTAAACCCTAAATTCCCTAACTCCAAAACCCCAGACCTTAGGGTCTGTCGGTTTCAGTGCCCTTGAGATCCGTTGCGGGATGCTTAAGAGTTTCGGTCCATACTGGCGGTGTAGGGGTTTAGGGTATAGGGAGGGTTTGGGGTCTGGAGTTGAGGCCCTAGGTCTGTTCTTAAACCAGGCTTTTACATATGAGCTATATTCTCGCCATACACTCCAGTAGTGTAGGC
>CAJNIZ010046279.1:9329-39430 GCA_905231905.1 Symbiodinium pilosum | reverse complement strand
TGTGAGCGATTCTGGTAACTATAATCTGCAAGGTCTCCGTATTGGGGACGTGCTGCAGGCTCTAACAGATGTAGATAAGAAGTCGGAGGGTCGGTCATCTGTCAATATTATTCGGATGTTCCGTGCGTTTGAAGTACGCGGTTCCGGGTGTACCTAAAGTCGCCTGAGACCCTGTAGAGATAGACTTAAACGGTATTGCCGCGATATTTAGAAGTTTCTCACATGCGTAGCCCCAAGTGAGACCCGTTGACCCCTAAACCCCTACACCCGAAACCCTAAGAGTTGTGTATCCCATCCCTGGTGTCCCTGCAATTTTTGCAGAGATTGCCAACTTGACCTTTCACTCATGCTGACGGTTTGTGGCTTTAACATACAAACGCTGGGCACTTTAAAGCCACCTCACTCGACCTCACCCGAAATGGTGTAAGCCGCCTTAGAAAGACAGATGTCTTTGAAGAGCTCCCGTTGTGCTTCCATGTAATTTTTTTTGCTGGGAGTATTTAATATCATTTAGGGTTTAGGGTTTAGCCTTCTTTGCCTTCCATCTGCATTCGGGCAGACTGCAGGAGAGTCCCGAACATAACCCTCCTGAAGCCTAAAACCCTTGCCACTATAAGCTTCTGGTGAGGAAAATAACGTCTCTGAACTCAGCCAACAGCCAGGCTGGTATTGATTGGGTTGACACTGGATGGAGGAAATGCTGCACCACCTATATAAGGGTCCTACGTTGACACAAAACGTCCTGCATGACTTTTATATACAAAGCACAGGCTCCCTGAACCCTAAACCTTAAACCATCAGGGTTTAGGGTTCAGCGTAAGGGGTGCAAAATGTCCTCCATCCACTGGAGTGCTGGTCCTGCGTTTGCATTTCTGGTGGTGCAGAGATGTTGGTCACTCCTGGCTTGTGGAAGTTTAGGGCTTTAGGGCTTATCTCTCTCTCTGTATATATGTACATATGTGTGTAAATAAATAAATATATATATATATCTATATATCTACATATAGGGTTTAGGGCTTCGCGTAAATTATGTTTGTTAGGGTCCACAGCGGCAGCAACTTTGGACCCTAAACCCTATACAATTGGTGTCTCAGTGCCTTAACCCTCAGGTTTCAAGGACCCAGATATTAGGGGCCTTGGCCCCCAAATACCATTCAGATTAGAAAAATTCTGGGCCCTAACACCCCGTTTGTTGCGTCCTTGGACCCTAGACCCTAAACCCTAAACCTTGGGGTGAGCCTCCAAGTCGACAAAACGGTGTTTGAACCGGGCATTTGGAGCTCTTGTTTCGGGTTTAGGGTGTAGGCTTACTGGTTCTTAGGGTTTAGGTTTAGGGCTTAGGGCTTAGTAGGGAATGAGGGAGTATAACCCTTATATACGTGGTTGTCAAAATGATGATGGTCCCTTTTTGGATCCCTATTATAGTACGGCACCTCATATTTAGAGTACCCCAAAAAGGGACCATTATTTTGACAACCACCTATATGATGTATTCCCATACTCCAGGGTTTAGGGTCGTTAGGTATGGAGCTCTAAACCCTAAACCCTAAACCCAGAACCCTAACATACCGTGGATGGTGGATGGAGGAAATCCTGCGCCACCTTAGGCTTCCTACTGCAATTACGAATCGGGTATAGGTTTAGGGTTTAGGGTTTAGGTTTAGGGATTTACTGATTGTAAGTACGAATACAAGGGTATATAGGGTGGTGCAAGATGTCCTCCATCCGCGGTATAGCTAGCCATTGGACTGAATCCCTGTACCCTGTAGTCCCCCTTAAGTAGATAGACTCTGGCTTTGGGTAGATTATAATAGGATCCCAATATACCCCATATTCTATCTACTTAAGGGGGACTAGAACTTGCGTTGGAATACTGGAAGCATAGGAGTCATTGTCATGTCCTCCTCCTTGTAATACCGTGCCGCCCCACCCGTTGATATTGAATATTCCCATGAGGGGGAGGCGGTTACACGTGACAGGAGGCAGTCTGTAGAAATTTTAGCGAGATGTAATCCATGAACATGGTACGGGGTAGTTTACTCCTGGGGGACCTCAAGATCTACGTCATCCTGCCGTATCAGACCGGGTTGAGGTTCAAGGGAAGAGTCCATGTTTAGGCTCATTGCTTGCAGCATGTCCCTGTTCATTGTCCCAAAGGGTCCTAAGTACCATTATGGGGTATACTTACCCAAACCAAAAGGGAAATTACTACTACAGAAACCATACTTTGTACCATATAAGTACTTTGGACCCTTTGGGTGTCTGAACATTACCCTGGGGATCCAAGTCTATGACCAACACTTACTTGGGCCCCTAAAGCCTATAACTATTACCTACTTAGCTTGGCCTTTTCTGACTAGAAATATGCAGTGAAGTAATCCCTAACCAACCCTAAACCCTAAACCCTAAACCCTAAACCCTAACCCGTAAACCTTGAACCCTAAGGCCTAGGGTTATATATCCTTCGTCTAAGTGCTCGTTGGGGCGTAGCTTGGACCTTAGACCCTGAACCCCCTAAACCCTAAACCCCTTCAACTTTTTGGGAAGGCGTTATACTCCACTTATAGGTACCTAGGGGTTAACTCTTCGTTGGGGTCCTAAGTGTCACGTTGAAGCATAGGGTTATCTATACTCCGTCGAAGTATTCCGCAGTCAGAAATATGTAGAGTTATGGCTTGGCTCTAAGCCTGTAGGCGTGAATTCGGGATTTTAAGCCGGTGGTTTAGGGCTTAGGGTCAAAATCCTGAACCGCATTTGGGACGCTGGCAAGAATTGCTTACGGGCCGTCTTGAAGGGGTATAGGGGTTACAGGGAGTATACAAGAATGTACGGGATTCAGGGTATAAATGTGAGCCCTTCTTGGGAAAGCCCCTGTAACATGGATTCTTGTGTAGTTTGGCCTAAACCCTGAACCCTAAACCCCTAACCCGAATCCTCCTGACCACGACGTGGCCCCGAGCAACGAAGCGGGCGAGCTGATACCGAAGACTGACTCTACTATAGATCTAAACTCCTGAAAAGCGGGTTACATACGGAATGAGGGTTGAGGGTTTAGGTTCTAACCTCGTTTTGCCGGCCGACGAGGAGGAAGATTTGCCAGTGGACGAGGAGCAGGAAATCCCTTGAAAGTCCTTCAAGCCCCCCTTCCCCCACCCGCAAAACCCTAAACCCTAAATCCCAAACACCTCCCTGTACTGTACCCCACTCCTCTCTTCGGCTTGAGAAACCTTACGCATGCCAACAGTACCAAAGGCCAGCAAGGGTTCAAAAGGGTTTAGGGTTTATGGCTCATAAACCGTAAGTCCTTCAACGGAGCTTAGGCTCTAGTACGGATTAGGGTATAGAGTATATCTCTCCTCTCCCCCCCAAAAAAAAATTCACATGGAATCCAATCCCTATAGTCATCCGAGAACCCCAAGTAGGTGCTATTCATAGACCTCAGGGTGACACTAAACCCTAGGGTTTAGGGTTTAGGGTTTAGGGTGCTAGACTTGGATCCCAAGCCCAAGGGTCAATTTCTTGAGGTGTAGGAATTTGGAACCCATGCGTTGAGATTCAGACGCACTGAGTAATTCCTAGGTTAAAGGGGGATGCAACAGGGGTCTTGGCATGACTCATAGTTGTTCTAGGGGCTGTACATACTAAGCCCCCCTGACCCTCCAAGTAAACCTGAAACTTTACTGGGTTGGCCTTTGGGATATCTAATCATTTTCTCTTCTAACCCCTAAACCCTAAACAGCAGCACCCTATTCCTAATATTCTTCAACCTGCTCCGAAGGCCAACCAAGCCTAAACCCTAAACCACCAATTTTAAGTTTCAGGCCGTTCGTGTATAAGTTCCTTAACAGCAGCCCAGTTAAAGTATTTGGGAGTCTAGATTGGAGTCCTCCTATTTCTGGACTTTACCATGTAACCCCTACAAAGCCATAACGATTTGTTTGCCCAAACCTGCCCTAGTAAAGCCCTGGCATTAGAACCCGAACCACGTAAACCACCGAAATCCTGACTGCCCAGAGCCTTAAACCCCCCAAACCAGCTCAAACCTCTGGAAACCCCTAAGCCCTAAACTGTTTGTGTTGGGGTTAACGGTTTAGGATTCAGAGCTTAAATCCCAAGCCCCAACGCCCTAAACCTTGAATGCCCGCGCCTGAAGACCCCCCAAAACCAGCCCCTAAGCCCCTGAACTCCCAAACCCTAAACTCCTAAACCCAAAACCGCTTCACCCTACACTCCTCAACCCTACACCCCTAAACCCTAAACTCCTTGCGCAGACTTCCACCATGTCCGTGCACAAGCACAAGTCCGTCTCCAGCAAAAACTCGTCGGAAAACGTGTCCGGAGCATCTCAGAGGTGCCCTGGTTTTAAGGGTTCAGGGGTTTAGGGTTTCCCCAAGTACCCTAAAATGGGGTCTATGTAGCTTCTATTTGGGGATTCCTAGGGTCTATAGAGGGTGCTTGGGGTGTAGGGATTAGGGCTTAGAGCTTTGGGTTGAGAATTTAGGGTTTAGGGTTCAGGGGTTTGGTGTTTAGGGTTTGCATGATAGAGCATCAAACGGAAAAGAAATTGGAGTATGAATGGCAAGTCCTTCTAGGTAATTGCGGTTCAGGGTTGTAGGGTTGGTAAATGGTAGGGAGTAAATATCATGTAAACATGGAGAACCAACCGGAGCGTTTCATTTGGGCTCAGCATTACAATATGGCAGTTTCCATACGTAGTCCGAATGTGGCCGAAATACTACAATGCTACGTATGCCTTTCTCTTTTCGAAAGCCCTAAACCCTAGCCCTAATTCGGGCCCAAACCATACAACCATCATATATCCCCCCAAAGGCATGAGCCATGAGCACTACCATGAGCATCCCACAGTATATGATTATCTTATACTGGACACTTATTGAGCTTAATCCTTTTCAACCCCTGTAGGTAAACCCCTTTATACACCCAGTTTCCATGTCACGTTCCATGTGTTTGTTTTTCTTAAAGTTCGTCTCCATTATTCCATCTCAATTCCCTAAACTCCTCAAGTCTACAGATCCCAATATTCCTACCCCTACCCTAAACCCCTAAACTGTACAGATCCCAATATAACCTCTACTCTAAGCCCCTATACCCTATCGATCCCAATATAACCTCTACTCTAAACCGCTACACCTTGCAGATCCCAATATAACCTCCACCCTATACCCTGCAGATCCCAACATAACCCCTACCCTAAACCCTGCAGATCCCAATCAACCCTAAAGCCATCTGGGTGGTTGTCAAAATTATGGCCCCTTTTTGGATCCCTACCATAATACGGCACCTAATATTTAGGGTACCCAAAAAGGGACCATAATTTTGACAACCGCCCATCTACCCTAAACTCTGAAACCTTACCCCTATGGTGCCCTTCAGGGTTCCAATGTCTCCAGGAGTTTAGGGTTTAGGTCTTAGGGTTTAGGGTTTAGGGCTTAGGGCTTAGGGTTTAGGGCTTAGGGTTTAGGGTTTTGGGTTTTGGGTTGCCCTCTAGGGCTTAAGAGCCCTAAACCGGCAGTCCTGGGTTTGTTGGATTTACCCGTTTAGTGGCCGAGGTCTTAGGGGTTGGGAACCACCAAGTGTGGTTCCAACTGGTGTTTGAAAGGAGTGGAGGAAGCGTATAGAGAGGTAAATAGGAGTATATGAGCTATAGTCTACACTTCTAAAACGGGTGTTATATAGGGGACTATATTGGGGCTATTTAGTGGGATACTTGGAGTTTAGGCTATAGCCCACATGGTGACTTTATGATGAGGGGGCCCACTCCCCCCCAAGCCCTAAACCCAGTATGCCAGGGTAGCTTGCATGTTTTCCACGGCCCCACTCACCCTTAGGCACCAGTAAGGGAGCCCCAGGCCTTCTCAAGTCGTTGGTATATTGGGTACTGCCCCCCCTCAGTAACAGTTGGATAATAATTATAATAGGGTCAAGAGGACCCCTTAATATAGACTGAAACTGGTGGGGGGGGTGGAGTACCCAATTCATATGCTAAGTTTCGGGTTTAGTGTAGGCCTTCTCAAGTTGCTCGGAAACTAGGAATAGAGTAATTAGTAGGCATAGTAGAACAGGCTAGTCACTCCCCCTTCTGCACCAGAGGCACCAACCCTAAGCCCTAAACATGAACTTAAAAGCTAAGCCCCTGACTCCTAAACCCTGAGCCCTAACTCCTATAAATCCTCAACTCTAAATCCTAAACCCTAAACCGTAAATCCTAAACCCTAAATGCTAAGTCCTAAATCCTAATGCCTAAACCCTGAACCCTGAACCTTAAACCCTACTTGGAGGCCCATTGGACTTAGTAACTACTTATAACTTGGCTTATAACCGTACTCACAATCCCCCTAAATGGGCCTATAAGGGTTACCCCAATTACAAGTAGGGTTATAACCCCAGTTATAAGCAGTACAAAGTCCCATGGGCCTCCAAGTAGGGCCTCCTAACCACCTGGATCCCCTCAGGTCGAAACGTCCCCAAAAGACTTCCCCTTTCAGGCTGTCAGGTCCCGTGCGAGTTTAGGGCTTAGGGTTTGGGGTTTAGTGTTTAGGATTGGGGTTTAGGGCTTAGGGTTTGAGGTTTAGGGTTTGGGCTTTAGGGTTTATAGGGCTTAGGGTTTGGGGTTTATGGTTCAGAGAGGGAGGATAGACCCTAAACCCTCAACCCGGCACATCCCTACAATATGGGGGTTTAGGGGTCTAGGGTTTACGTAGGGCTTACGGCCATCTCTCTCTCTCTCTCTCTCTCAACCCTCTCAGCCCCAGACTCTGAGCCCTAAATCCTAAACATACGGTTACTTATCTAAGCTCCTATCCAATCGGGGTTTCTCAAGAAGGGACGCTTGGATGCGTAGGGGTAGGGGCTTGAGGTTAGGGTTTAGGGCATATCGGGATCCTTAAGGGGACCATGTTGAGAAAGGCTCAAGATATGGCAGCCTTCCAGCAACAGTTAAACTAGCAGACCTAAGCCCCATACTGCCAGCCCTTGAGCCCCAAACCGTAAACACTAAGCACTGGCCCTGACTCTTAAGCTCTAAGCCTTGAACCTGGAACTCTAAGCCCCAGGACATGGTTTGGGGTTTACCTAGACCCCCCAAGTACCCTCTGCAGCCCCTAGGTATCCCCAAATAGAAGCTACATAGACCCTATTTTTTAGGGTACTTGGGGGGTCTAGGTAGGGTTTCTTTAGGGATTGAGGGTTTCGGGTTTACCTTAAATTCTAAGCCCTGCACTCCGAGCAGTACACAGGAAGGCTTAAAAACCCCAAAACCCAAAGAATAAACACCTACATCCCCAAATCTGAAGCCCTAAACCCCAAACTCGAAGCCCTAAATCCTACAAACCTTACACCCTAAGTCCCAAACTACCCTAAACCTAACCCTAAAATCCTAAATTCCTTAACCTCCCCCAAAAAAACAACTGAAACCAGCAAAAAGCTAAACCCTAAACCCAAACCCTAAATTCCTTAACCCCCCAAATCCCCAGGCTGAGGGGCCTCCTGTCTCCACAAAGCCACGCCAGCGCTGAGACCTTTCACATGCTTAGTCCATCCTCGGAGGCTGGAATTCAGAGATTTTTATGTGGGTTTTATAATGGTTCTTTAGGTGTTTTAGAGGGTTTTATAGGGATTTTATAGGGGTTTGGGGGGTTTAGGGTTTAGGATTTAGGATTTAGGGTTTGGGGTGTTGGGTCTAGAGGTTTAGTGTTTTGGGCTTTTGTTATATCGGGAATAATGGAAACTAAGATGGAAAATAAATTCGGGGAAGATGCAGGGATTTTATAGGGTTTAGGGACTTAGGGGACTAGGGATGTGGGGTTTAGGGATTTAGGAAATAGGAATTGATTTAGGGTTTAGGATTGCTTACTATTGTGTATATATACAGAGGTGTTTATGTATCTGTGTATATATATATACGGTTTAGGGTTAGAGGCTTAGGCTTGGTAGGGTTTAGGGAGCTAGGGTTTAAGGGTTTAAGATTAAAGGTTCGGGTGCTCAGACTTCAGACCCTGCTTTTAAACCTTATAAGCGCCTAAGTCTTAAAGTTCAGGGTTTAGGGCTTAAGATTCAGGCCTTTGGGTTTCAGGGGTAATTAGATCTTAGTTGCGGTTCGGGCATGACCTTCGCCGCCTCGATGCGTCTAACCTACCATGGGAGAGTGTGTAGCAATGCTGTGCCAAGGGCCTATAAAAGTAGATACGCAAGAATCAGGGATGACATGTTTTACCATATCCATGTGTTGTAGTGCGAGTGACGCAAGATTTGCCCTGTGCACCGCCAGAGTAGGCTACGAGCTTGAGGGTAGGTGTGACAATCCCCTAGAGGCATAATTCAGTTCAGCCCTCATACAATGGCTGGCATGTTGAGGCTTTCTACTGGGCTCCTCAGGATTCATCCCGTGTGGGGCACTGATCCAGAGGCATTTTCTACTGCTGCTTATAGAGGCAAGGATCCCTAGCTCCCCAATGAAGTCGTAGTTTCCGTTCTATTTCCTTCCTGCGCTTCTTGCTAACCAGAAGTAAGTTATAGCGACCCTACATAGCCCCCAAGTTCCATCTACAACCTGCAAGATGAAATCTTCATTCTGGAAGTATAATTACACCCAAGGTGTAACGATAAACCCTGTACCCTGAAGCTTAAAGCCCAAGTCCTAAACCCTTAACCCTGAACCCCAAACTCTGGCCTGTAAACCTCAGAACACCCCAGTTTTGGACAGGTGCAACATCCTAAGCCAAAGGCGTTGGAGGACTGACTGCCTACAAGAAGTTGCTGTTGGCTAGTACCTAAACTCCCAAAATATGTAAAAAAAAAACATAGCCCTAAACCCATCATAGCAGCCCTAAAGGCCATTATTTTACATACTTTTGGGGTCCAGGTAAACCCTAAATAAACCCTAAACCCCAAACCCCTAAACCCCTAAACCAATTGAAACTACCCAGCTCTTTGGGATGACGTCAGACCTTTAACCCTTTGGAATTTCCTTAGGTACCTAAGGGTTAACTCTTAGTACAGGTCCTAACCCAAAACCCTAAACCCTAAAGTAGGGAGCGGAGACATGGGTGCCGGGTGTAGAATCTCCGGGTATACTGGGTTGCTGTAAAGGAACTTAAATTAAGTTACTATATTCAGGAAGCTACTTATATGTAATTTCCTTAACAGCAACCCATTATAATCTCCAACATTCTATTCCTTCATTCCCTGCTAAACCACCAGTAGGACATGTGCCTCACAATCGTATAGAGTTGCTGGTAAAAACTGAAGAACGCATTGGACGTTCATGGCAGCAAGCAGAAAATGTCTTGGTTGTTTCAGGGGGGATTGTCTTGAATACGCTGGCTTTGAGGGTGAGATTTGATTTACTAACCCTAAACCCTAAACTCTAAACCCGATTCAAGGTTTCCTCTTAAGCGGGTATGCTTTGGATAAATTATTAAGGGTTTAGGGTTTGGGGTTCAGGAGTTTCTATCAGTCATCGAATGATGCTGAGGTTGAAACTTCTTCGGACCGCACCCTCTTCTTACCTTGGGTGAGCTGGGAATGAAGGAATGGATCCTTATAAGATCTTATAAGAATCCTTTATAACGTATTATAGTAGTTTCCGTTTTCTTTTCCATTGCTTCATTCCCAGCTAACCAAAGGTAAGTCTTGTCAAGAAGGCCTCATTCTACCTCTTCATTGGGCGTTCATTTGGTGGAGGTTGTTACGCTAGCCGGAGGATCAAGGTGATACCTGGGTATGTACGCCCCGGTATAATTGGGTTCTAGTTTCAGTGCACTGAACCTCCAAGTACACTCTTGTAAGTTGACATTGAACCTGTACAGACCCTTTGACATTTGAAGGATGGATTTCATTCGTTTAGCTGCACCCTTGGATCTGAAAGAGGACAACCCATATGCAACCCCAAGCCCCAAACTCCAATGACATGATAGATCGAAGACATCCCTAAACCCCAAACCCTAAAGATCCCCAATATATCTTGGTCCTTAACATAGGAGGTATACAGGGTGGTGCAAGATATCCACCGCATCTGCAAGCTTCAGGAAACGAGCCCCAGCAGGGCCGAAATCATGGGCAGAAGCATGGGGGTGAATTCGTCCCCTGATCCGGTTTTGGGTTTAGGGCGTTTTTAGGCTTGCGGTCTGGTATATTGTGTTCAGGGTGAGGAGATTGGGTTGACGGTTTAGAGGTGAATGGCTTGAAATTGCAGGAACATAGGTTAGATGGACCCCCCCCCACCCTGTAGCAGTTAGAAGTGACTCTTGGGGAGAATAGTGATTATATTAGGATCCTCTTGTATTCCCGTTATACCGCTATTGCAGGGTGGAGGGTCCTATCGGGGTTGAGGGTGGGTTTCCTGGCGAGCTTACCAGTTCTTTTGCTAGCTATTAGCCACCTCGAAACTACATCGCCAAACGCCTTTAGGCCCTCGGGCTTCTACGGCACATACCTAGTAGTGATTATACCTACTCACCTACATACAGTCATGCACGTTGTAGTGAGCGGGGTTTAGGGTTCAGGCCTGCTTATCAGGTAGATCTGAGGCTGTCGTAATTTGCTGTGATTATATGATTGCGGTCATGCAGGGATAAGGGCGCAGTAATGAAAGATTTCGCTTCATAAGCCCTAATCCCTGAGCTCTAAATCCTAAATCCTAAGCCGTCAATCCTAAACCCCAAGCCCTAAACTAGATTCCCTGCAGGATGAATCCCCCTAGCTCTCCCAGCAGCATAGAAATTCCAGGCGATGCTCTTTTGGGTTGGGGTGTTTATGGTTTAGGGTTTAGGGCTTAGTGTGTAGGGTTTAGGGTTTAGGGTTCAGGGTTTAGGGTTTAGGGTTTAGGCGCCGAGATGCCAAATATGTGTAACCCCTACCTGGAGGGCCAAGGCGACTTAGTCACTGGGAGAATATTTGCCTGCACCTCAACAGTGTGTAGAATAATGGCCTTTTGGTGTGTTTTTAAGGGTTTTGGGCCATGATTTTACCTACCTTTGGGGTCCAGGTAATGGGGTTAAGTAAGTTATGGTTTGGCATGGCTTATCGGGGTTATGGTCTACTTACAAAGTCCCCCCGAGCATCCAAGTACGTACCTTAACCCTAAATCCTGAAACCCTGTGCCCAAGGCCGTACCAACCCTAAACCCAAAACTCTAAACCCTAAATCCCCCAAACTCCTATAAAATCCCTATAAAACCCATAGACCCTAAACCCCAAACCCCGTGCCCAAGGCTGTACTACACGCAAATCGTGTCTGACTGGTTTGACCTCGACGTAGCTCCAATTCTCGAAGACCTTCTGAAGGCCAGGCAGCAGTTTGGGGTTTAGGGTTTAGGGTTTGGGGTTTAGGGTTTAGGGTTTAGGGTTTGGGGTTTAGGGTTTAGGGTTTAGGGTTTGGGGGTTTAGGGTTTAGGGTTTAGGGTAAAGTGTAAGGTGTAAGTTTTCATGGATGTTTACCCAGGGAGTCCAATATCCCTTGATCCCTTGACTACGAAATTTATCTTCAAACGTGCGTTGAGATCCTCGTGTCATGAAGTGGGTTTTGCTGAATTCAAATTTTCGTGCTTTTTGGGAAAAGATTATGGATCCAGGATACGCGTTGATGAGCTCGATTTGCCGGGTCCCCCGAGCCCTGAACCCTTCAACCCTGAACCTTAAGCCTAAGGGTCCAAGGACCTAAATAATAGGGTTTTAGGGCCCAAATACCATCACTATTATGGTATTTGGGGCCTAAAACCCTATTATTTGGGTCCTATATACCCCCATGTATCCCTAGATATCCCCCTATAACCCCTTTAAAGGGACCCTATGATTTGGGTCCTTGGACCCTTAGGGTAAGCCCTAAACCCTTGCTGGGACCCCCGTATGAACTTGAAGATGCAATCAGAGGCTCCTCGGTAGTTCTTTTTTTGGCTGGCCGTATGGCATTATAGTCTAAACTCCTTTAAGGGGGTTATATAGGGGATTATATAGGGTTTAGGGTTTAGGGTTTAGCGTTCAGGGTTTAGGGTCTAAACTCCTTGAAGGGGGTTATATAGGGGAATTTTTCGGGGACTCTTATAGGGGTTATTCAGGGGGATACTAGGAGTTTAGACTATGGCTCATATGGCATGATAGTATACCACGCCAAAGGGAATTACGTGTAAGCCCGACTAAGAGCTGCAAGATAATTATCATCCTAGGGTTTAGGGTTTAGGGTTTGGGGTTCGGGGTTAGGGTTTAGGGTTTAGCGTTTAGGGTTCAGGGCTCGGGGTTGAACGACACCCCTGGTGAGTAGTACCCAGGTGGGTACCCCCATATAGGGCTCATAGAAGGCTCGTAAAATGGTCATGGGGCTGTGAGGTCTATGTAGGCTTCCTTGCAGGGTACCCACCCAGAGGCTTCCCTGAAATAATTCAGGAGTATACCCCATTTGACATGAGTGTCCCTTATGTGATTCAGGGTATGCCCCGAAGCTAAAAGTAAATAAGTGAGTAAGTTATGCTCCAAAACCAAACAAAACCGCCCAGCTATTATTCTACTTCTTTTTAAGGTTCGAGCATTAACGTATGTTTTAACTGAGCGTTATTGGTCTCTTTGCTACCACTGTCTACAACCACAGGCAGACAACTTGCGTAGTTGGCAGTTGGGCACTAGAGCATATGGCCAAATCAACCTTTGGGGGGTACATATACAAAGGATTGTGCCACATTTAGGGGCATCTAGAGCTAAATCTCTGAAAGCACCATATGGGCACCAAGACAGTGTGTGTTTTGGGGACTTCCAGCCAGATTGCTTTGGTTAGTATTGGCTGTAACCCTAAACCCTAGTTTAGACCAGAAATCCCCTTACCCGTCTGGCTGTTAGGGGTTTTAGCACTATTCGCCTGAAGTTTCGACTCCCGAACACTCAACCATAAGCCTTGCGCCCAAAACCCTCGAGCGCCAAACCCCAAGGTCTAAGACCTAAACTCCTTAATTCCCGAACCCTAGGGCTAAGGGTCCACAGGGTTTAGGGCTTCAGACCCCAAACACTTAAACCCAAACCTAATTTCTAGATCCTGTCTAATTAAGCCCTATGCTTACTATTGAACAGCCACGTCCTGAACAGGCAGCGATGAAGTAGTCAAATGGGCAGCTGGGTGCGGTTGAGGCTGGACCCCAGGGTTGGAGGGTTTAGGCTTCAAGGTTTGGGATTTAGTCCGAAGGGAAAGGGCTTAGGGTTTAAGCTATGTTGTTTGGGCTTGACGGTCAGAATTTGAGTTGTAGGGTTCTGGTTTGGGGTTGGGTGTTGAGGTTTAGCGCTTAGTGTCGCGATCTGGGCCTTAGACTTCGATTGCTGTGTCCGTGTAGCTATACTTGTATATGCCTCAGAATGACAATTTATGAAGCATAAGCCCTAAACCCATAAACCCAATTGAAACCCAGCTTAGAACCGGGCGGCCCCTACCTGCAGGGTAATTTTTGAGCACTCAGATTCTCTTACCTACCGAACGTTGCAGGGAACAGGGGAGAATCGCCCCCTACTTAGACGCTCAAGGTAACTATAACCCAAGCTTAACTGGCACTTGTAACGCAATTATGACCACATTACGGGACTCAAAGGGTTATAAGATAGCACAGATTCAGCTTGGTCAGAATTACATTGAAGCCTAAAGTATATAGCTGCCCCGACCCTGTAGCAGTCCGAAACCCTAAACCGCATCTAAACCGCAACAGACGCACTAACCCTGATCGTGTAAGGAATCATATTTGAAAGAATTCGCGCCCAGATTCCACACAATGTGGGGTCTTCAGGGATGGGACCACAAAGTCTTAAAACCCTAAACCCTAAGCCCTAAAGATCCCCGTAGTTATATAGTATATACTTAGGGCCCAAAGGGGTTCCCAGATCACTACTTTACGGCCCAAGCGTAGACTACATAGCTACATGGAGCCTTTGGGAAATGGTACCCCTAACTTTTGGAAACAAACCCTAAACCCCTGAACCCTGAACCCTAAACCTTGCTCAAGACTTAACACCGGCAGGTGCAGTTCCACGCACGCCGTTTTTTCCCACCGCTGCACGCGTTTGACAGTTTCAGGACTCACTGGGTTCCTTTGGCATCCCAGGGGCTGATCAGGGTTTGGGGTTTAGGGTTTTAAGGCTTTGGGTTTTAGGGTTTTAGGGTTTTAAGGTTTCGGGTTTGGGTTGTGGGGTTAAGGGTTAAAGGTTTGGGGTTTAGGGTTTAGGGTTTAGGGCCTACAAACTTTACAAGAATAAAGGAGCTCTTCCCTAGGTGTTACAGTCTTCCAGTGTTACGAGATTATCTCCATAAAGTCACTTCACAATCAGAGTTGCCATCTTAGTTTCAATTGTCCTTTCCATCTGGTTTGCAGTAGTAAATTGAACCCTAAACCCTAAATCCTAAACCCTAAACGAATATGGAGTTGGGCAGAGATTTCCTTGGTACTCAGCAGGGAAGACACGCTTGTGCGCGCGACCATCACTGGAGTTGAAGGCCGAGGCTTTAGGTTCTGGGGTATAGGGCTCAGGGTGGTTTAGGGCTTAGGGCTTTTAGGGCTTAGGGTGGTTTAGGGCTTATATAGGGTGTTTTAGGGCTTGGGGTATTTTAGGGCTTAGGGTGTTTTAGGGCTTAGGGTTTGTAAGGGTTTAGGGTTTAGGGGTTTTCAGGGTGATTGATTAGAGCAAACCGCAAGTTATAACCAGATGTCATCCTATCATAGGCCAGCAAGGCTATGATTCAGCGACTTGGGATTCCCAGCATGATCTAAAGGGACCCAAACAGGGAACCCCAAGAATATAGTAGGAATATACTAGGAATTCTTACCAGGGTCCTTATCTTCCATTAAATTCCTAGTACATTCTTGGGGTTCCCTGTTTGGGGTTCCCAACATGATACGAACCTAAGGACGAGACGTAAAGGTTCATTGCTTACAACGTAGGTTAGATCCCCGACCCATTACCTTCCCCAAAGGGTCCACCTAGACCCTCCTCCTACCCTCAATTAGGGCCTAAGTACCCACTATGAGGGACCATATATCCCTAATTAAGGGTACAAGGAGGGTCCTGGCATGTAGTTATATCGTATATAGTTAGGGACCAGAGGGGTTCCCATTGGACTACTTTAGGGCCCAAGTGTAGACTAATAGCTACATGGACTTTTTTGGGTTCAGTAGCAACGAAAGATTAAAACATGCATGTTGGGACAGTAATATATTTGCCCGTATCTCTAGTGGTCACTATTGGCGCGTGGGCGCCAAACTAAATTGCATCTAGTGCCTGAACCTCAAAAAACCCTAAACGCATATACTTCACGAAGTGCTTCTTGTGGTTGATTTGAAGCTGCCAGTGGCTCCAGTCAGTGTTCAGGGTTTGGAGTGCAGCGCTCTAGGAGAACAGGGGTTTAGGGTGAACAGAATTAGGTTAGAAACGTGGCTATTTTTTCATTACCCAGAATCCTTATATGATCCCTTACCACGCCATTCTAAATATGTTTTTTTAGAGCCCCCAAACCTAGTCTCGGGGGTGCCATTGAATTCTTGGGACCCGGTGATAGATACCGTTCCTATTGGCACGGGCTTGTGCAAACATGGCTTTTCCTCGGAACTGCTAGCGCCCGTCAAACATAAATTCGCGAACGGAGTCCCGAACCCGCAATCTTGCATGACATCTTGAGGGGGGGGTTATATAGGGGGTTACTATAGGGATTAATTAAGCCTCGAAACACGTTGAACCTGCGGCCGTACCCTTCCTCACATGAAGCTGCAACTGGAAGATGGGATGCACGCTTAGGGTTTAGGGTTTAGGGTTTAGGGTTTAGGCCTTGGGTGTCGTCTACAACGTACTGTGCCTAGAGTAACGTTAAACTCTAAAACAAACGGTATGTATATATGAGCTATCGTCTAAAACCCTAGTATCCCCCTTAATAACCCCCTATAATACTCCCGTATGTAATCCCCTATATAATCCCCTTGAAGGATTTTAGACTCTAGCTCATATGTGTATATATATATATGCTTATATACACATTCACAAAAGCTATAAAGTGCACAGCCCTTCTTCTAGGTATATACATTACTCTAGGTACGCCTCGGGCTCTGCGGGTTCACAATTGAAGCCATTCGGACCCCAATTTCACACCATATGGGCCATGGTCTAAACTCCTAGTATCCCCCTTCGTAACCCCTGCAATATATAGACACCTATATCACTCCCCATAAGACCCCATTGAGAGAGTTTAGATTATAGTTCATATGAGGTCTTCAGGTAATTGTGAGCCTTTTTTCCATCCAGGAAGCTAACCCCACACTCGAGCAGTGACCCAAGATCTGAGAAGGATTTCCCCAAATTCATTATATTCTTGGGCCCCTATAGTGGAGGTTGCTACTAGAATACTGGTAGAGGTCTCCGATTTGAAAACGGCCTAAACCCTAAACCCTAAACATATACATCTGCACTTCCAGAGGCTTCTCCGAACCAAGGTTTTAAACCAACCCTAAACCCTAGGCCTCGGGGAGCCGACGTCTAAACCCAGCAGTCCTAAACCCTGAAACCCTAAACCCTAAACCTTAAACCCTAACTTGAAGCCCTAAACTCTTTTAAGCAAACCCCTTGCGCAAGCTCATGCCATCCGTTTGCAAGTGCGCTTCACCAAAAAAGCCTTCAACCCGCGTAACCTAAGCCCAGGCCCAGGGTTTAGGGTTTAGGGTTTAGGCAAACAGCGGCGTTAAGCCCATAAACCTAAAACCTGAACTCAGAAGTAGCTACCACAACAGATTGTCCTTGTTCTTTGCTTTTCATGGTAGAGCCTCCCCTAGAGGCTCCAATGTAGTTTCTTTTTGGGTGTGCCCTGTTTCTTGGCAGCAGGTTCTAGCATCCGCCTGAAAAAACGGAATATATGGTAGTTTCCCAAAGTTTGGGTACCCCAATATAGGCCCTAAACTACTCTAGCCCTTATTATCGAGACCCTAAACCCTAAACGCTTAATTTTGGGAAACCCCTTATATGGGCCCTAGAGCCCCAGGGTTGGTCCACTCTAGGGTCTAATTAGGGTTTAGGATTTAGGATTTAGGATTTGGGGTTAGGGTTTAGGATTTAGGATTTAGGGTTTGGGTTTAGGATTTAGGATTTAGGGTTTGGGGTTAGGGTTTAGGATTTAGGATTTAGGGTTTGGGGCTTAAGGTCTAGGGTGTAGGGTTGTTGTAACCCTACACCCTGATCTTTAAAACTCCCGCGCCCGTCCCACTATGGAAGTGGAATTGCATTATGAGTACTTATGTGGGATTACGTACCTAAACAAACTCCCAAAAAGTAGAACCTGAAACTCATTTTGAGAGTGATCCCTTATGATTCCCATACGGCTCACTGATCTTAGGACGCCACGTTGACATGGGTAGGATTAAGTCTTCGGTCAAGGGTTTCGGGATTAGGTCTTAGGGATTCGATTTTAGGGTTTAGGGATCAGGCTGTTGAGGGTTTAGGCTTTACCCGTAATCCCTAACAGAATCCCTATGCAGCCATCGCGAAGCCACAAACTCCAATCCTGGGCGACTTACAGTTTAGGTTCAGGGCTGAGGGTTTAGGGCTTAGGGTTTAGGGCTAACTTTTCAACCGATGCCATTGTTGGTGTCTTGCAATACTTTTTGAGGAAGTCCGATGTCTGCCGCACACACCCCTTTCAGTACGAAGAGGAGTCGAAGTATAGCGGGTGGGGTTTTCTGTAAACCCGTTACCCTAAACTCTAAATGGTCACCTCTAGACAAACTCTGCCCCGTACCCCCAGGCAGAAAACAACAGCGGTCCCAAACCCATAACAGCCATGGTCTGAACCTTTCAAAGGGGGTGGATATGGGGGAGTATTTGGAGTATTTTAGGGGCTATCGAGGGTTTAGATTATGGTTCACAAAAGGAATTAGAATGCTTTTGCTTTAGGTCAGCCCCCCCACTGGGTGGGGGATACTCTAAACCCTAAACCCAAACCCTTAACCCTATACATTTTTGGGGGTTTAGGAAGTCCCGAATCATCCCCACAAGTCGTGAACACTTGGCAATTCAGGTTTCTTACAACCCAATGAGAGCGGGTACTCACAACTTGCACGGTTTAATGATTTCGGGTTTAGGGTTGAGGCCTTAGAACCCAGGTGTAACAATATCAGCTGGCTTAAGGGTCTTGAATATGGTTTCGGTGTACAGGTCTAACCCGGCTATAATTATTGCCGTAAGCCTCCAAGTATAGGCTTCTTGAGTTTGAGGCCTTTCTGCAAGGTTACAGTACGGCTGCAGGGGGGCTGGCAGACGAGCGAATTCGTAACGGCTGTGACATTTCAGGAGGTTGCAGAAATTCGGGCCATAGGGCCTAAACCCTCGCAACATTCACGATACCTCCATCTAGCTGCTACCACAGCGTAGCCTCATATCTTGCACGCTTCGTCGCTGCCATGGGCCACAGAGCTCTCGAAATGTTTAGTCGAGCGTTTCATTGTTTTTCAGTTAAATGATAGTAATAATCGTACTAACACGAGCAACAATATAGGAATAGCAAGATTAGCAATAATAGCAATGATAGTAAAAGAGGGGCTGCATGTTCAGAGAGACCAGGTCCCATCAATCTTCTCTCACACACCAATAAACCTTCAGAGATCCAACATAGAAGTCGTTTAGGGTTTAAGATTTCGGCTTAGGCCAGCCAACCCCGAAATGCCAAAGAAAAAGGCTCTTGGGGCTAACCCCATTTATCGAACACATCTTCGCCAAAGGTTCCTATCAGGCACGGTGTAAGTGGAGCTACGTACCCGACGGCCACGAAATAAGCCATTCTAGAGCACGTATAAGGAGGTAGGAACTACGGCTATCAGATGATTATCTCAATCTCGTTTTTATAGCCACAACAATCTCCCCACATCATACCCAGAATACCCTTATGCAATCCATACGCTATCCCGACATGATCCCTGCGTGTAGCATGCCCTGAACCTTGAACCCTAGAGCCCTAAACTCTAAATCCTCCAAGCTTGCGACTGGCAGCCGTAGGGTTTTGTGCGATTGGCTCAGGACCTGAGTTCCTGATCCCTGGAAAAAAACTGACTTTAGGGCTTTAGGGTTTAGGGCTTTAGGGTTTACCCTAGGGCTCTAAGAATACAAATAGGAGTTATAGTGGAGAATCAAACGGAAAAGACAATAGAACATGAAATGGAGATGGGGTTACAAAGGGATCCAAGTATACAAATGATGCCTACATTGGGCCCGAAAATCTGTAACTATTACCCTAAGGCTCCAAGGACCCAAATAATAGGGTTTTAGGGCCCAACTACTATACTATTAATGGTATTGGGGCCCTAAAACCCTATTATTTGGGTCCTTGGACCCTTAGGGTTACCTACGTTGGGCTCTCCAAGGAGTGGAAAATCTCTAAGCCTCCCTTAGGTACTGCCCCCACTCCGTAACAGTTGAAGATAATTAGAATATGGTTAGATATAGCCCTTAATAGGCCCCCTAATATAGACTGTTACTGGGTGCGGGCAGTACCCGAAGCCTCCCCCAAAGCGTTTTCACTTCTGTGTCGACTCGAGAGCGAGGGCTCAAAATCTCAAGCTGCCACAGAGCGAGCTTGTTTTCCATAAGGGCCTGCGGGGTCTGGGATTGTAGAGTTGAGTCTGGGATTGTAGAGTTTAGGGTTAAACCCTAAACCCTGAAGGGTTGCTGGCGTGGGTTAGGTTAGGCGTGAGACCCAACTCTACTGAACAAGCAAGGGGGGACCCCTAGTTATAAGGTGGTCGTATGTAGTGTTCAGGGAGTTTTCCTTTGTAGCCTGAGGGTCTGCACCCTTGGGTTTGGGTCCCAAACCATAGAATATAGCCCTTAGCAAGGAAATTTGGGACCCAGAACCTAGGGTTACACACATTAAAGGGACAAACTTAAAGTCTTTGAGGGGTTGGATATTGACGAATACGGTGAGAAGTTCTCGACATGTACTTCAGTACATGTCTCTAGGTATCCCTATGTCTCCGAACGTATCTATCCATACTCATAGAATCCCGCTACATGTACCTCTGAAACTGAAACCGAATGCTTGAACCTTTTATTAACGCTAGGTACTAATTGGGGTTGAGAGTTTGGGCTGTGCACCGCCACCTATACCCTTAAACCTAAATTCTAGGTTCTCAAATGGTGCCTCCATCCTCCGGATCATCCCTTTCCCTAAAGCTGAGGGGTGTAGGGTTCAGGGGCCATATGCCTCTAGCTGCTAGCTTCTTCAAGTGGTGGTCATCAGCTTTCAGTGGGATAACGCTATCGACCTGTTGGCTGATGTTCTTTCTTGGTCCGAAGCCCTAAACCCTGTTTTCTCTGAGCAATCGCGTCTCAGCCCGAAGTTAAGTTCACTCGCAACATCGCCAGGAGGTCAAGAAAGGGTGGGGTTAGGGGTTTCATAGTCCTTTTCAAGGGGCTTCCAGGTGGCATAAAGGGCTATATAAGATATAGGGCTTAGGCTTGGTTCCTTTTGGGGAGGTACCTAACTACAAGGAGGATAATAGAATTTCAGGGTCTACCCTAAACCCTAAACCCTCAACCCAATTTCAGGGTCTACATTGGGGCCCCGCTGTCTATGGAAATTACAACCAAGCAAGCGAAGCTGAATTGATGGCGACGGCTTCAACAACTCCGGGCTCCTTGTTTTGGATGGCCCCGACAGAAACCCTAAGGCTCTAGGGACTCATAATATAAGGATTTTGGGCCCAAAGACCATACTATACAAGGCATTTGGGCTATTTTGAGGCTTAGGGAAAGGATTATGTTCTTCTTGGACAGTACAATGGGCGGGCACGTGGTTTAGGCTTTAAGGGTTTCGTGTTGGGATATTTTAGGGTTCAGGGCTTAGGGAACCCTAAACCCTCTAAGCCCTAAACCTAACCCCTAAATCCTAAACCCTAAACCCCAATACTGACCCAAAGGGTCCAAAGTACCTATATGGTACAAAGTATGGTTTCTGTAGTAGTAATTTCCCTTATGGTTTGGGTAAGTAAACCCCATATGGGTACTTAGGACCCTTTGGGTGAGTTCTTGTGCTTGGAATCCCAAGACGCCACTTCGCCACCAGCCTCCGAGAGGCTTTGCGCGAATCATGGAGGCTCAGAATAGATCCATGGCATCCATGGGTTTGTTTAGGGTCTAGGATTTAGGGTTTAGGGTTTAGGGATTTAGGGTTTAGGATCTAGGGTTCAGGGTTTAGGATTTAGGGTTGAGGGTTTAGGATTTAGGGTCTAGGGTCTAGGATTTAGTGTTTAGGGTTTAGGGTTTGGGGCTTCGGCTGTGGAACAACATCCATGAGTTTGCTAGCCTCCTTTGTAACTCAGAGGGTCCAAGTACCCAATGGCTAATTGATTTTAAGGGTCTCTATATATATATACACACAGAGAAACATGTAAGGTTTAGGGTTTAGGGTCCCAGTACCCATTAATTAGGCACTTGGGATAAGTGCAATGGTAATTCTAGTACAGGTTTTCGGTAAGTATATGATTATTGGGCACGTCAACCCTTTGAGTCCTAAACCCTAAACCCTAAATCCCAAACCCTAAATACGCAACAGAACTGGTTGGGGCAAACACCCTGAATCCTAAAACCTCGGCTTTTCTTGGTTTAGGGTTTAGGGTTCTTCAGGGCTGGTTAATGAACCCATGTATGGCAAAACCGGATGAATCTGCATCCGGAAACCGGATGTTACAGCCAATTTCGGGATCAGTGATGCGTGTTGCCAAATCCCGAACCCTGAAGAATTGTTTCCATTTTCTCTTCCATCAGTTATATCCAAGAATGAATCCTCAAAAAATCCAGGTTGCAGGCTGGAGACACTTAGCAGATTTCCTTCATTGCCTACCTGGGTGAGAGTTTTGGGCTAAACTAACCCTAAGGGTCCAAGGACCCAAATAACAAGGCTTTTGGGTACCTAAACCCCTTAATATTTGGGTACTTGGACCCTTTAGGTAAGGCATGTGTGTATGAGAAGGTTACCTATAATCCGCCTGAAGTCGGCACCTTGCCCGAGCTTCTGGGTTCGGATCGTTTAGGGTTTAGGGTCTGTGGGTATTGCTGTTGCACCACTAGGCTTGTAAGTACGCTTGTAGACAAGTTTGGTACACACGGAAGAGCTCTGTATGCGCAAGCCTCAGCATTCAAGTAGATCATTCACATGTGCTGGTTGGACTTAAACTGAAAATGCAGCATTAGCGCCCAAGTGCCCAATGACCGCATACTTCACCAAGACCTATACTGTAAGTACTCTTGCACAAGTTCAGCCAAAAACCCTAGGGACCATTAAGGCTGGACATTGGGGTCCAGTGGGAGTTTAGCATGGTCCCTAATATATATATATATACATATCTATATACTTCTCGAGGGATAACCCTAAACCCTAATAAGGACCCGAGTCCATTCGTTTTATTGGCAATATTGACAGTGTCTCATACAATGCTGTGTGATGCAGGTTGCGCCAGGTCCGCGCGCCTTAAAAGGTAAGTTCTAGGATTTAGGGGTATCACTAGGAACTGTCCTTAGGCGCCAAGTGCATTTGTTGTTGGAATCCTATACATTTTGACTCGAGACCTAGACCCTCCTCCTACCCTCTATTCGGGCCTCTGTACCCACTATTAGGGACCATATATCCCCAATTAAGGGTACAAGGAAGGTCCTGGGACAGACCGCTCCATGCACGCTGCTCCAGCACCGTTTGCTGCTCCACTGTACCTGCCGCATTTTCTGCGCCAGCCAAAACTGGAGATCCCATTGTTTTCTGAAAAGGTTTAGGGTTTAGGGTTAGGGTTTAGGGTTTAGGGTTTAGGGTTTAGGGTCTAGGGTTTAGGGTTTAGGGTTTAGGGTCTAGGGTTTAGGATTTAACGGTTTAGGGTTTAGGGTTTAGGGTTATAGCTCATATAGACCCCAAAGTGTTGTAATCCCCTTCATGGGGACCCCCCAAAGATACTGCAAGTGTTGGGAAACTTTAAACCCTAAATCCTTACCCCTAATTCCTGCATATCCCCATGTACACCCTTAGAACCTCAAAACCCCAAACCTTGGACCCTAGACCCCAATAGGGTTTAGGGTTTCGGGTTTAGGGTTTAGAATCCCCATTTAAAAGGACCCTCGTCAGCCCCTACAGTCTGGCGGCGCGCCGCGAGGAGGAAGTGTGGATGTACAGAACGCGGCAGGATTGCACCACGGTCTTGCGTCGGTTTTCAAAACGGTGCTAGAGCCCAGAGGTTCCTATCGGGTCTAGGGGTTTAGGGTTGTGGGTTTAGATGGGAGTTATGTAGGGTTTCGGGTACTAAGTATCATTTATGTAGTTTAGGGTTTAGGTTCCATGTGGGTTTTGAATAGGCTTCAGGGTCCTAAGTATCTATACGGCAGCAAGTAGGCTTCTATACTAGGATTCGGGAGTGTGGTTTGGGTTAGTTAGTATCCCCCATATACCCAGACCTTCGTTTGGATCCCAAGCAAGGAGCCCCCCTCCCCAAAAAGTCGTGCCATTATTACATTAAGCGGGATTAGGGGATTCTTTGGAGGTTCCATTTTTTAGATCCGTAAGCCCTATAAACCCTAAAGCCTGAAACCTAAACCCTAAACTCTAAGAGAGAATCCTTTAGAAAGTCTGGGATACGTACTTGTGCTGGTCACTGCTATCATCGGTGGTTTAGGGTTTGCGGGAGTGGGATGTACTCAGGAACCCCCGCCCCGAACCCCCTAAACCCCAAATCCTGAAGAGGTCTTAGGGTTTAGGCTTTAGGGTCTCCAGTGCCCTAGACCCTAAACCCTAAACTGACCCTATGCTCGGCTCCAGCGGTTACACTAGAGATTGGGGATCAGGGTTTAGGATCTAGGGTTTAGGGTTTAAGCCTTAGGATTTGGTGTTTAGGGTTTAGATGTTAGGCTCTAGGCTTTAAGCTTCAGGGTTTAGGCTTCAGGCTTTAGGGTTGAGGATGTGAGGTTCGGTTTAGCATGCAAACAAAAAGAGGCTGTTGGTAATCCTAACAGACACCGCCCCCTGCCCTCAAATGAGCCTTATGCTAAACTCCTGAAAAGGGGGGTTATATAACGGATTATATAGGGGACTAGCATAGGGATTAATGAGGGGGATACCTGGAGTTTGGACTGCAGCCCATATGAGGGTTCTGTTTACAATCGTTGCATAGTGTTTGTACTGGGGTTGGTGTTACCTAAGGCAATAACTAAAACCCCAAACCTAAACCCTCAACCCTAAAACCCTTGACCCTAAACCCCTAAACCCTAAACCCTATACATGATACCCATTTTTAACCTCAGACCCCAATGAAAGGGGGGAGTAGTAGGGGAAACCGTTGGTTTCAGCATATCCTAAAGCTACCTTACAAGAGCGAATACATCATTCGAGTGATATACAGGGGTGTTGAGTAACCCCCTCTGTTCCCTTTGTGGTGTCCTAATTTCTTTATACCAATAACCCTAAACCCCAAACCCTAAACCGTGTTTTGCATGGGGCGCCTGTGAAGTCCCAAAATGCTGGGGATCCTAGTATAGAATTTAGGGTTTAGGGTTTAGGGTTTAGGGTTTAGGTGCTCGCTGTGGAACTACCGCCTGTAATCGGGCCGCTACAAAGGATTGGGATCCATAATTGAATGAAGCCCTAAACCCGAAACCCTAAACTCGAAACCCGAAACCCTAAACTCTAAACCCTAAACCCTAAAACCCCGAAAACCCTAAAACCCAAATGAAGCGTCATCCATCAGCCTCGAACGTTTGTTCCTACCCTCACAAACTAAACTCTAAAGCCCTACCTGAACCCCAAATGTATGTAAAATGATGGCCTTTATGGCTGTTATTATGGGTTTAGGGCTATTATTCTAACTACTTTTGGGGTCCAGGTAGGGATCCGAGTATGCAAATGGGATCTATAATGGAGAATCAAATGGAAAAGACAATGGAACATGAAATGGATATTGGGGTTATACAGGGAGCCAAGTATACAAATGATACCTACATCGGGCCCGAAAGTCTGTAAATGTGACCTACATTGGGCTATTTGGATGCTTAGGGAAGGGGTGCTGTCCTGCAAAAGGGGGCGTTATGAGGTTCCAGGTTCGTTTGAGGGAGGGCCTAGACCTTATGTCAAAATCTGAAAACCTCAATAATACACCCCAAGCCCTTAAGGCTTAAACTGTGAAACCTCATGTCAAAATCTGAAACCTAAATAATAAACACCAAGCCCTTATTGTAAACCCTATGTCAAAATCTGAAACCTAAATAGTACACCCTTAGCCCTTAAACCCTATAGTTCCCTCTAAGTAGATACCTACTACAATATACCCCAGGCCATATTCTATCTACTTAAGGGAGACTGCACATTAAACCCTAAACCCTAAGTTTCCATTTTCTTTCCCATTATCCCCATACAACCCCAGTATAGCCCTAAACCTTAAACCCTAAATAGTAGTTTCCATTTTCTTTTCCATTATCCCTATATAACCCCTGAAGCCTATATGCTATCTACAGCCCTAACCACTTTAAGGAGCCCCACCTCAACCTCACAGCAACATGAAGCAGTCTCTACGACTTCCGCTCCCCGGGTGGTGAAATTCACATGTGCGCTTTCGGGTAGTTAAGGGTTTAGGGTTTGGGGCTTAGGGTTTAGGGTTTTAGCTTTGGGGTTTAGGCTCTAGGCTTTAGGCATTAGGGAGGGTAAGGCGTGTATGGGGCATAGAGTCTAGTCCTGGGTCGGGTATTCTTCATTATCATAAAATCTAGACGTCTCTTCTTTCCATCTGGCGAATCTGCTCCTAAATCCAGAACACGATCCGTAATTTGGAGGTCCAGGGCGCTCTAGTAGGTGGATTAATAATGGGGATAAATGAGCTATAGTCTAAACTCCTTAAAAGGGGTTATATAGGGGATTATATACAGGACGATTATAGGGGTTATGAAGGGGGGATACTAGGAGTTTTGATTATAGCTCAAATGGGTTTAGTCTATGGCTCATAACTATGGGGTTTACAAAGCTAAAGCCTCAAGTGTTCTTACCATGTCCCCCGACCCTCCCTGAACCCTTACGTATACTGACTAAGTCCCACTGACCCTCCAAGTGGGCCCAGCATACTGAAATGCCAAATTCCAAGCTACACGATTTAGGGTTTAGGTTTGGGGGTTTAGGTTTTATGGTATCTACGGGTTGGGCTACCCAAGCTGCGCTTGCATCAGGTACAGTTTCTTCGTTCGTCGCCCATGGATTTCCCCAAGTCCTAAACCCTACAATCCACCAAGCAAGTATGGACCCTAAGCCCTAAACCCTAATTATCAGGTACAAGCTCCCCTCCTCTGGACATTCGGACATTGCTACATAGGGTTCAGGGTTTAGGGTACAGGCGTTGAAGGTTTGGGGCTCTGGCTCTGGGGTTCTAGTGTTTAGGGTTTAGGGAGCATCCCTACATTCAAAACCCTGACGACCACTCTAGGACCATACACCCACAAGTATCACCATGGCCTTCACTTTCACAAAGGTTCAGGATAAAACCCTAAACCCTGAAAGGACTGATTTTGCCACCTGCATGTTGTGCTTTGTTACCAGTATCATCGTACCCTAAATTCTAAACCCCAAACCCAAAACTCTAAAACCTAGACGCTGTTCTCTAAATTAGATTCCTTGTTTAATCATGGTGCAGGGAACTGCAATATCAAGTAGACCTCAGCATGCCGAAGCTCCAAACCCAAAGGGTTTGGGGCTTAGGATTTAGGGTTAGGGTTTAGGAGTTAGGGTTGAAGCTCAGGGTTTCGGGTTTAGAGTTGAGGGTTTAGGTTTTGGAGTTTAGGGTTGAAGTTTGTTTAGGGTTTAGAGTTTAGGGTTGAAGTTTAGGTTCCAGGGTTTAGGCCTAAGCCCCAAGCCCTGGGTTCAAAGGTTTTGCAGGGTCTCGCTAAATACCTGCGATGGTGGATGTCAACAATCCTGCCTAACGCAAAGTACCCTAAAGTTTAGGAACTATGGCACCCCTAAACTCTAAACCCTAAACCCTAAACCCTACAGTAGTCTTCTAAGTTCATGCAGGGTTCGTAGCACCAACAGTCATGGACGAAAACTTTGGCTCCGTGATGGGAGATGGGCAAGGATTTCTGAATATATGTCCTATATAGGGCCTAGGGTTTAGGGTTAGGGTGATGAGTGTTGGAGTTCCACCTAATGCAGGCTTTGCTTCGTAGCCGAATCGCAGGACTAGCCTTCATCTGTTGAGGTCAGGGTTCAGTTACGGTCACATTCCAAGTTTCTGATTTTAGACATATGTGCTAACGACAGAACCCCTGCATATCCCCAGTTTCCATTTTGTTTTTCCATTTAGGGGAGCATTGCAGTTAGGCGTTGGGCTTAAATTCTGGATGAAGCGATGAAGCTTGAAGTCCAGAGTGCACAGGATTCAGGGCAGTTCAGGGTTTAGGGTTTAAGGATCCTTGCCGTAAGCTGAACAATTCGAAAATCTCCAGCCATGTCGGACACGACCTACAGGAAGACGCCATTGCCCCTTGGAACTTGTCCCCCATCAAGGGGGTCTTCGGGCTAGGGCAGTACGAATCATAGTACAGGTTTGGGTAGGAGTATGACTATAAATTACTTGGACTCCTAGGGTTAGGGTCCAGTACACATTCACCAAATACTTTGGGGGCTCCCTACAGCAGTAAGTGTTACTTATAGGCTTTTGGGAGTATGTCCTAAACCCTAAACCGTAAACTAGACTTTAGACCCTTAGCGTTCTGGCCTGTGGAGCTGCAACCAGGTTGTTGTTAAAGAGGTTAAAGTACATTGTCCCTAAGGGTCCAAGGACCCAAATAATGGCGCCCCTTTAAAGGGGTTATAGGGGGAGATATAGGGATATATGGGGACTATATAGGGGTATATAGGACCCAAACAACAGGGCTTTAGGGCCCAAATACCATTAACATTATAGTATTTTGGCCCTAAAACCCTATTATTTGAGTCCTTGGACCCTTAGGGTGTCATATTTCCCAGACGTAGTGAAGAACAGTTTTAACTCCAAACCCCGCACCCCAAACCCTGCTTAGGGTTTAGAGTTAAGGGCTTATAACCTAAAGCCCAAAATCACAGAAACCTAAGAAGTCTGGGGAAAAAGAATGATCTTGAGTGGAATCACAGAATGAATAACTGCGGTACGTAGAGGTGATAGCATTCAAGAACTAGATGCGGTACTCTGACTGCTCAAAAAACCGGTTGTGTTTAGGGTTTAGGGGTGAGGGTTTAGGGGCAGAATACGGTAATTCAGTAGGGGTGTAGGATTTAGGATTTAGAGCGCGCATCTGTCCACAGTCTTTGCCGAAACCTGCCTCAGCCCGGCGTTCAATGGTCCCAATAAGAAACTTAATATACAGCGGCATTGCTTTGCTATTGGGATGGCATTTTCCCAGAGGTTCCTACGTACCTCTTTCGGATACTTTCCCAAACCATAGTATGAATTCGAGCACAGAAACCTTACTGTATACCACGTAGATAGCCTAGGCCCTAAACCCTGAACGATGTCTTTCAGGAAGCGAGGTGTCGATGGTGGGTGTAGCCTAAATAAAGAGGATGCGGGTTTGGGGTTTAGGAATTTTGGGTTCAGGCTTTAGGAGTCAGGCTTTTCAGGATTTAAGGTTCATAGCAGGGCTCAAGGTATAGGAATCAGGGTTTCGGATTTAAGGTTCAGGGCCCAGGGTCTAGGTTTTAGGGTTCAGAGCTTAGGGTTTAAGATATAAGGGTTGTGCCAGCAAACTATCCCAAAGCCCTCCTAGGGCGACATGCCCTACTAGCCTTCCAAACATTTCCAAACCCAAGCCCAAGCAAAAGGTCGCTGCTCACCACTCCGCAAGGGTCCATGTAGCTATAAAGTATACGTATAGAGTATATAGTCAATGGCTTAGGGTTTAGGGTTTAGACTGTAGGGTTGCGGGGTCCCGAGAGAGAACTTTCGAGAAGGTTCACAAACGGTGCTTTCTCGCATTTTCGCAAACCTTCTGCGTTTTTTTCTGGCGCTCTCCCAAACCCCAAACCCTAAATCTTAGACCCTAAGCCCTAAACATAGAGACATGAATTCTTTCCTGGCCACCACTTGGGGACGTCAAAGGAATTCGGTCTTGAAAAAGTTGGAAAACCGCTCCCACATAACTGCTGGTACGCGTCCTTCTGATGATCCCCCAACCTATAGCGAGCACAGGAGCTTTGCCGTCAAAATGCTGAATGCCCCTTTCTGAAAAACTGGTACTTCCAGATAGTTATTCGGGTTCCAAAGTAGATCCTGAATCCTAGACCCCCAACTGGCTAGACCCCAAATCCTATACGCGAGATCCTTCGCCCCCAAATTTCTTAAACCCTAAAACCCTAAAACCTTAAAACCCTAAACCCTGCAACGCCTAAACCCTAAACCCTAAAATCCTAAACCCCTAAAACCCTAAAAATCCTAAACCCCTAAAACCCTAAAAATCCTAAAGCCCTAAACCAAGAGCAGAACCCAAACCTTGACCCCGAAATTGAAGCCACGGCGTCCTGAGCTGCTGGACCAAGGCCCGTCCGTTTGGACCTCAACAAGAGGAGTCTCAGGGTTTTAGGGTTTAGGGTTAGGAGGTTTAGGGTTGTAGGGGTTTAGGGGTTTAGGGGTTTAGGGTTTTAGGGTTTTAGGGTTTAGAGTTTAATGTAGACCCATGATTAATAAACCCCCTCCTTTTTAAGGCCCTTAGTACTAGGATCCCCATTATAATCCGTATTGAGGGGAGGGGGGTTATTAATCAGGGGTCTACATTAGGGTTTTAGGGGTGTAGGGTTTTGGGAGTTTAGGGCTTTTAGGTTTTGGGGTGTTAGGGTTTAGGGAGGAAGTACTTACATCGGATGAGATGTGGGCTCAGACGAAACATGTTGTATGTAGGTTGCACAGGTGTTTTGAGTACGAAGTCCGTGTAAGTTGGCTATACTTGGACCCTTAGGCCTTAGGACTAGGGTTCTTTTGGGAATGTGGATGGTCACCAAATCTGTTGAATACTTTGCAGACTATACGCCAGACCCCTCCGGAGACTACCCAATAATCCCCTCTCCCTTATATGAAACCCTCCCCACCCACCCACCCACCCACC
>CAJNIZ010046278.1:15958-33617 GCA_905231905.1 Symbiodinium pilosum | reverse complement strand
ATCGAGCACCGATGAGCACACCCTGAGAGACCAGACTCAGAAAAGAAGTTTGTATGGGGGGGGGGGTGCTGGAGATGATTTAGGGGCTTTAAAGTAGATTTTCAGGCTTCCTTACTTATCAGGTTGTCGGGCAAGGAGTTCAGTCGGGTTTGAGCGACGAAACGGCTACCCTGGGGGTCTGAAGCAAGGTCCATTGTTTGATTATAGGTCCTTGGTAGAACTATATATAGATATATGTATATAGTATGCGGTACTTCCAAAGATCTCAAAACGGTATTGGTACTTACTTGGTTATCATTTAGGCCCCTACATTATCCAGATTCAGGCCCTGTACCAAGGCATGCGATGTTAAGGATTTACCTTTGCCTTCGAATGTGGTGCCTTCTGTGGGTTTAGGGTTTAGGACTTAGGGACAAGATACCTGACCAAGCACACACCAGCTCAAAGAGGGAACAAACAGTACAGAGTCTGGGTGGGGGCTTGGGGCGTTCCAGCATGAATTTCCAAGATGAGAAACGCGAGCAATAGAGATTAGATACGTCGATCATAGCAGGCCCCCATGTTGTAAGTGCATTGTCAGCTTAAGTACTTAGTCTAGGTTCTGAATGCACGTGCTAAGCCCGCAGATCGCAACCCTCAGGGTTTAGGGTTTAGTATTTAGAGTGGCTTACGGTTTTGAGGGCCCACACCCTAAACCCCAACCCTAAACCCTAAGCCCATTTGGGGTTTAGGTAGGGTTTACATCTGCCTCTTGCCCTTCACTTCCGCAATTTGACGGTTTAGAGCTTAGGGATTAGGGTTCAGGGTTTAGGGGAATTTGAGGCCGCTACTTGCGCACCGTTCGATTAGTCCGACTCGTTCGACTGCTGCGCGTCGGGAAGCTCGAGAGGATCGGGCTGTTGTGGAGTAGGGGTTTAGGGTTTAGGTTTATCAACCAAATATTAGGAATTGTACGGGGAGTTGAAGGGGTGACAGAGGGGTAGCTAAGGCTTCGGGGTAATTGTAACACTGTACGTACGTATAACCCCGGTATAAGCCGCTTCTATAGTTCCAGCTACAAATTGGTTATTACCCTGAATCTCCGAGTAAAGTAATTCCAACATAATCCAACATATTCAGGCATGCCTGAAATCGATGTAGATCAGGATGATCATGTTCCATGACACTTCAACTAGAGTACTGCCCCCCCCTCAGTAACAGTTGATTATATTTATAATATGGTTATACATAGCCCTTAATAGGACCCCTAATATAGACTGTTACTGGGTGGGGGCAGTACCCAAACTTCAGCTCTATGTTCATTTGAAGGCTCTCAAGATCCCTCACAAATCCACGTGAAATGGCAGGGAACCTGGAAATCTACGACCGCAAGGGTTAAGCTCTCACTTGTTTCAGGGGCCTCTTTGAAGAAACCGCTCTTGGCTTGTCTTGAATACTGCCGGGGCGCCATCGAAAAATTATGAATTCTGATCTCTTGCACGTTTAGGGTTGAGTGAAAGAGGCTGAACTAAATATGGGAAATAAAATGGACACCAGGGATACGCAGAGCCTGCTGGAGGCATTCACGTGGACAATTATTAGTTTCCTCCGTTTGCTGCACAAGGCAGGTTGTTCATAGGCATTTTGGTGGGCCTTTAAGGTTCCACCCAGTTCTTTTGCCTGAGAAAGTCATCTAAATGGCTTCCCAGCTAAGAGACGTTTAGGGCGCGAAGTCTGATGCCAAGCCCCGCGGTTTAGGGTTTTTAGGTTTAGGGTACTTTGGGAGGTCCAAAATGAAAGTGAGTTTTTGTTTACCTCGACTACCCTGTATCTATGCCTAAGTAGCACTACCAAGGGCCATATAACCCCAATTAAGTTCAATTAAGGGTAGTAGGAGGGTCCTGGTATTCTAGAGTTCTAACGAACAGCTCTTTTAAACCCTTAACCCTTAGCCCTTAACCCCCTTAAACCCTAAACCCTTAACCCCTTAAACCCTAAACCCTGAAATTTTTTGGGGAGGATTCCAGTGCAGACCTGCGTCAGAAAGCAAATTTGTTCATCGCACTTTCTTTCCCGACGGTTTAGTAGGTTCAGAGTTTGGGGTTTAAGGTGTAGGGTACCCAGACGGGGTCCTTGCAAGCCGGGCTGTAAACGTCCACAAGCGTCTCCAGCCTGAAGGATTTCAAGCAGGTTGCCCTGGCTGGCCTGATCAAGGTCCAGACGCCCTGGCCAGTGGGCCAACCCCGCAGCTGCTTGGTTTGGTTGGGTCACAGTCGTTTCGTTTCCTGTGCTCTCGGTAAGCTGCTGAGGTTCCTCGACTTCGCCCTGACCCTCGACAACCCTGCTGTCAGGGGAGTGGTTGCAAACGCGAGCAGCCGCACCACCGCCATTGCCACTGAGGAGGGCGGTAAGGAGGAGATTGAGGAGGCTCTCATGATGTCAATGCTCGCGCACTCTGTGCCCAGACCTGATAGAGAATTGTTTTTGTTGTTTACACTGCGTCTTCATGCTACTGCCAATCTTCAGTAGAGTGTGGCAGTTCCACAGTGTGCTGCGCCGAGGCCATGGACACGCCAAGGACGTACCCGTGCAGAGAGTTCCTGGCGCACACCTTTGCATTGGCAACGCAGCTGGGCACCATCCTAGCTGCGGGTGCCTCAAGATATCCTTTGCCAAGCTGCGTGTATTCGTGAGTTCCCAGCTCCTTTCAGGCTACGAAGTTCTTCGAGGGCCGGGCCCAGGACAAGCGGTGGAGGGTCCAGGGCCTTGGGGATGCCCACAAGCGATGTGTTTCTCGGCGGCCTTACGTGTCTATGTTCGCCTTTCCTTGCTGCGCCATGCTTGATGCTTTGATACAGGTGGCCAATCAGCCCGAGGGTGCGCTTTTGGGCATGGTATGGTTCCCATCCCAGACACAGGACCGCTGTTTAGCCGAGTTCGGCGTCGCGCAGCTAGGGTTGGCCAAAGCTTGGCGTAGTATTCCCTCGATTTTTGCAAAGGAGCTGGTGCTTGGGGCCGATGCAGCTGCGCACGTGCATGCTGTGATTCGCGGCCCCAAGATGAAGAGGCTGGGTCGAAGTGCAATATTTTGTCTGCTCCTGCGGCTTGCGGCAGGGGAGGCAAGCACTATCTCCTGGATGAGCTTGCCTGCTACCTGCAAGCAGCTCTCGATGTCAAAAAAGAGACAAAGATGACACCCTTCTCCCTCACGAAGCCAAGGGTGGCTTGCTTCGAGTACTTGCCTCTGATGAGCTGTGAGTGTACTGAGTTGCGCTGCGGGGTCGCTTCCTTCAAGGCTATCCAACTCCAGAACAAGCCCAAGCGCGGGCTCAAGGGTGTCTTCCTTCTCTCCTCGCTGCCCAGGACAGTGTTTCTGACCTGTGTTGTTGTGGCTTGTAAGAGGATATAGGGGTCCCTCTAGCGGGGGATTACAGGGGTTATAAAGGGATGTATAGGGTATTTTTCAGCTGTTTGGGGTACCTTTTGGGGGGTGGGTCCCTATAATAAGGATCATAGCATTTGGGTTTTTCTTGGGGTCCGCGTATATTGGCCAAAACTACAAATTTCCTAACTCCACAGCTCCTCGGAGTAGCCCCTAGACCCCAAACCTTGGCTTTAAAACCTGAAACTCTAAATCCTAAACCGCTATGCTCACTGAAAGGCAGGTTATGGTCGTGGCCCATCGCTTGCTGTCCACCTACTCGCTGATGGCACTCCGTGTCCTGGGCTTTGGGGCTTTGGGGCTTCAAGGCTTCTAAGGGCTTCAGGGTGTAGGGCTATGAGCCATAATGGAATTATACAAGGGATTATTTTAGGGGCCACTAAGGGGGTTTAGGGAAGTATATAAGTGACCATCATAGGGGCCATTAAAGGGGGATACTAGAAATTTAGACTGTCGCTCATGTGATTCTGGGTTTGGGCTTTCATGGCTATCCCTAAACCCTAAACCCGAGGGTTTGGGGAGTTTAGGTGTAGGCTCCTTGTCTGAGGCTGGAGCGGGACCCTAAACCCTAAACTCGTGGGTTCAACTAGTACCCCCCTCTATACTACCCCCCTAGGCTCCCCCCTTAGTTAAGGTTATTTAGGGATAATTAGGCTTAATTGAGGTTAATTAAGGGGGAACCTTTGGGGAGGTAGTATAGAGGGGGGGGGTACTAGTTGAACCCATGATAAACCCTAAAGCAACTGTCACCCTCTTTTCCTTTTTGGACCTCAGAACACCAGTTCGGACAGAATGGGAGCCCTTTTCTTCCTGTAGGAGTTGCCTATGGTCCCCTTTAAGTAGATCGAATGTAGGGTTTAAGGTTTAAGGTATATGGTCCCAGTTAAGTAGATAGAATAACGCTTTGGGTATATTATAATAAGAACCCCATATACCCCATATTCTATCTACTTAAGGGGACTGTAGCCTAAACCCTAAACCCTAAACCCTTAACCCTAAATAGTAGTTTCCATTTTCTTCTGCATTATCCTTATATAACCCCCATAATATACCCCATATTCTGTCTACTTAAGGGAACTATAGCTAGTGTTATTGAGGTGCCTTCCTCGGGAAAGCAAAGTGTACGAGGAGCATCGAGTTTCTTACTGCCGGGTGTATGGGGATTACCAGGTTTGAAAACCCTAGGCCCTAAATAGTAGCCTCCATTTTCTTTACCACTATCCCTATATAACTCCTATATATCCCTATATACCCTTATATGACCCCGATAAACCCTATAACCCCTATGTGAGGCCTCACCCTTGGTGTACATCTTGCATCATGAAGGACTATGCCTCAGGCACCTTTCAGGTGGGCCCTGAGTCGTTCTGTATCTCTTCTTGGCTGGGCGAAGGGCCCTAAGTCTATAATCCCCCTTACGTAGAAGAATATGGGGTATATGGGGATCTTTTGTTATATGCCCAAAGCCATATTACATCTACTTAAGGAGGATTATAAACCATGCACGAGTATCCTCAACAGCAAGTTTCTAGCTTTCTTGCTTCTTCTGCACTAAATGGGTTTATCCATGCAGGGAATTTCCAAAATAATCCGGACGAAACTAAAGGGTCTCTAAACTCCAGCTCGAATCTAGGACCTACAAAAGTTGCCGTTGGAGGCTCACATCGCAAAATTTGGGGATTTCCCTAAACCCTAAACCCTAAACCCTAAACCCTGCCATAAATGACGTTCCAGTCACAGTGTCCTCCTTATTTGCCCTAACCTGAAACCCTCACCCAGAGAGCCCAATACCCCTTGACTAAGGCATATCCCCTGAATGAAATTCGGATCCCTAATATGATTTAAAATGTAGATTCCATAATTCAGAAGTTCTGTCCCTGTAAAGTCCTGTAGTCTCTCAACCTCCATTTAATTTTCTATGTTCTTTCCCGTTTGATTCTCCATTATTGGTAGTTATCTAGACCACTCAGCCCTAAACCCTTGTAGGGTATATTCCTTAATGAGGATCCCCAGGAACCTAGGACGAAAGCGGGCCGCTAAATCCTTAATAAGGGGGGGTTGGGCTCCCTGGGTAAATCAGGCGTTGCCGGATACCTTGCGGTGATGCTGGCGATGAATCATTTGATCGCCTGCTGTTGGCTCCTAGGCCGCTTTAGGATTTAGGAGTTCGGGGCTTAGGGGCGTTTCCATAATTCAGAGTTTAGGCTCGATTTGGGAAAGTTATGACGACCTCCTTACTTCCCCAAAACCTGTGCTAGGATTGAGTACGTGAACTTTCTGGGTTAACCAGTGAATAATATTCCCATCGCATCTTTGAGGCAGAATTTGCGTACGGCCGAATGTGGGCTCAAGTTTAGGTCAGAACTGACTAGCCGCCGCACAGGTGTGTTTGCTGAGAAAGGTCCTAGCATGATCGCGGGTAATTCCTGATTGGGTTGCTGTTAAGTATCTTGTGTTCAAATACTGTTACAAGGAAACCCCCTTACTAAGTATCAATCCCTGATTTAATTTGAGCCATAGTCTAAACGGCTTGAAGGGGTTATATAGGGGATTATGTAGGGGAGTAGTATTCGGGTTATTAGGGGGGATACAGTTCCTTGACAGCAACCCATTCAAGCGGGGTACAGTCTAGGGTTTATGGATCTGCCTCGTCAAAGTACAAGACGCCTGGAACATGTTTTCGGGTTTAGGGATTGGGGCTTAGGGTTATAGGGTTTAGAGATAAGGGTTTAGGGATTAGGGTTCAGGGATTAGGGCTTAGGGCTTAGGGATTAGGGTTCAGGGTCCAGGGCTTAGGGTTTAGGTGGCAAGAGACAAGCCGGGGGATAACATCATACCTGAGTTTCTCAAGAGTCCTGAAAAAGGTGTCAGTTATGGATGTACCTTATTTGCTAAGTACTTCCCCCCTCAGTAACAGTTGCAAAATAGTTATAATATGGTTATATATAGCCCTTAATAGGACCCCCTAATATAGACTGTTACTGAGTGGGGGCAGTACCCAACTTATTTGCTAGTTCCGCCCATAAGTTGGGAGCATGCAGCAACACAGCATGTCTGACTCTTAGATGAGTAGCATCTTATTTGGGTATACTATGGTACCCATTATAGAGTAAAAATTATATCCTCCTTTTGGGCTATAGTATCTTATATAAGGAAAATAATCTTACTAGGTTCAACCACCAAAAAACGCTACTCAGATGTACTAGTCTTCTTGTAGTCGGGGCGCAGCCTGCTACCAACCCTGGGGATAATGGAAAATAAAATGGAAACTACTATTTAGGATTTAGGGTTTAGGGTTTATGGTTTTGGGTTTTGGGTTTACATTCTTGAAGATTTGGAAGTTAACTCTTGAACCCCGAATTGCCCCTAAACCCTGATCCCTGAATCCTGCGCGCTACGCCGCAACTGAGCCTTAAATCCAGAGTTAAGGACCAATATTGTGGTCCTAGGTTCCTTATATAACTAGGGCATAGGGTACCTTGAATGGGCCTCAGCATGATATACGCAATTGTTTAGGCCCCTGCATCCGATCCCTATAAACAGCGTATGTAAGCCCAGTTGCCATTTTGTGTTCCCTATTCTTGTCGAGCTATCCGAACCTCAACCCTAAGCCCTAATCCCCCTAACCCTAAGCCCCGAGCCCCAAACCCTGAACCCTGCACCCTAAACCCCATATCCCTTAAACCCCAAACCCTGAACCCTGAATCCTAAACCCTCAACCCTGAACCCTGAACCCAGGTATGGGATCGGGACCTACACCGATAGTATGGGAAGCTGGCTGGAACGTTCTCAGATCGATCCGGACCATGGGCTTTGGGGTGGACCTGGAGGTTTGGGTTTAGGGTTTTAGGGTTTGGGTTTAGGTTTTTTTTTTCCCAAAGTTAGGGGTCCTTGTTTAGGGGTTCCTAGAATAAGGGCTATCTAGTATATTTGGGTCTAAATTGGGGTCCCCCTAGTTTCGGAAACTAACAAGTATAGCCCAAGACTAAGGGATCATAGGGGTTTACCGTTTTGGTTGCTCATATTGGTGTCATTTCAGGTTGTATGAGGGTATCCAGGTTTTAGGGTTTGCTAAACATAACAAACACATGCGAGAAAGAGTCATTGATCAAGCTCGAGGACATCTACGACCGTTCGGCTAATTAATCAGCTGCACCATTTTGATTTTAATTTTTAGCTCCATCTGAAGAAGCTCAGTGTGAAACACCAACTTTTGTGAAGAAGCATGGGAGGAACAATACACTGATATGATTACCAGAATTGGCACCCAGTGAGCTGCACCATTAGGCAGGAAGTAGGTTAGCACCAACNNCAACGACTTGCGCACCGACTTAGCTGCAAGTTAGGGTAAGAAAATTGAAGCCCTGAGTTTGTCGACTTTTTCCTCAACCCAGACGTTTAACCTTAAACCTCAACCCTATGCCCTACCTTAACCTGCCAAAACCTACTTTTCTGTAGGGTCCTATTATCAGCCTTAGCAAAAAATTATAGGGAACCTACGAAAAAGTAGGTTTTGCTAGGTTAAGGTATACCCTACTCCCTGAGCTTAGTAGGACAATGTGGGCGAAGCTTACATCGCTGCTCTGCACTGGTCTTTGACACAGACACTTGGTGGAGAAGCTGGCTGGTAACCCAGACCACTGATTAATAAACCCCCTCCCCTTCGTAGGGATCATAATAGGGATACTAGTAGCAAGGCCCTTAAAGGGAAGGGGTTTATTAATCATGGGTCTACATTATGGTGATTGGGAGGGGGGGCGGGTGGGTAAGAGCTCGGACCGCAGAGAACGGATTCAAGCTTCCGGCTTCAGAAACTAAACCCTAAACCCTAAACCCTAAACCCCAAAACCAACTAAAGAGATCATGCTTCGGCCGCCCAATTCATTTAGCATGGTGTCTGCAGGAATAGAATCCACAAACTGCTGATCTAGGACACCCATACTGTGCTCCTGTTAAGGAACTTCGATTAGGTTACAACAGCTTGCAAACCTTGTAATTTGCAGAAAAAAGGACCCATATAATAGCTTGTCAAAATCATGGTGCGCTTTTCGGTCCCCTGTATCATACGGCCCCCCGCGTTTAGGGTACCCAAACAGTACGTAAGCATAATTTAGACACCCTACCATATGCTGCTAGTCGCTCATACTTATACGAAACTTCAAACCCTATTAAGCCGCAAGCCCTACACCTTAAACGCGGAGCCCTCACCCTAAACCCTAAAACCCTAAACACCGCTACCTGATTCATTCTTTGGCTGGCATCCAGGCTCCCCGTAAAAGGGGAAAAATTATAGAGATCGCTATGGGGGATTGTAGGGTGTCTTTCAAAATTTGCGGGCAGATGACCACGAAGCTCTATAGCAAACATTCAGCTCGTCCACAAAAGTAAAAGCCCCCTGCCAGGGGACCTTACATCCACAATCTAGGATACTCATGCCTAGGTGCCTCTGGTGGCCCTACAGAAATCCCACACACCTTTCTGCAAAAGGTTTACACCGGCAACCAACCCAATTGCTCCCAGCAATGCATGGGAGAGGCCTGTGTTTGATGTCTTCCGGGTTGCAGAGCCTTTTTGAATTTAGGTTTGCGTGAATCGAGTGACATCGCTTTTACAGGCACCTCAGCAACATTCAGGTCTCTAAGCCCTAAACCCCAAATGGTGGTTTCCACTTTATTTTCCATTATCCCAATATGAACTCTACATTACCTTTAAATAATCCCCAAACCCTCTGTCAGGCTCCGCAAAGAGCATCGGTTAAGGAATCAAGACATGAGTCTTTGCCGTTCATGCTTAGGGCTCACGACCAAGGTTTAGGGTTCAGGGTTGAGGGTTTGGGGTTTGGGGTTTGGGGTCTAGGGTTTAAGGTTTGGGGTTTAGGGTTTCGGGTTCGGGGTTTAGGGTTTAGAGTTTGGGGTTTTGGATTACTCCTGCGGGTCTAGTTTAGGGTTTAGAAGTGTGTGGAAGTACATGTTCTAAGAAATCCAGTGGTGCCTGTTGACCCTTGGCCGCTCATACGGTCAGGAGACACTGCTACAGATTGGATCCTGCAGGGGAAGTATGTGGATGGTTGAGGTTACATTTTCTAGGTTTAGGTTCCGGGGTGGCGTGCACACAGGAGTAATTCATTACTGACGCTTGCACTCGCCAAATCGTACGCCCGACCCCTTCACTCATGCGCACCGACTTGCGCTTTTTCAGAATGAACTTTGAAAAATGGCCTTCCTCCTGGGGATTCTGAAGTCAAAACCTTACTATTTGGTGATATATAAGACCAGACCACCAAGGACTTAGCATGATGAGGCTTTCTCAGGGCCATAAGCCCTAGTTGGACGTTCAGGGTAATTACAACCCTAAGCCCAAAACCCTTACAGCGCGATTACAAGCTTTCTCAGGGGACCAGGTGCTTACAATAGATTGCCGTAGTATACTATAAACTGCAATTTCCTGGGTATAAGGACTTGCAGTCATGCAAGATTTATTAGTATCCACCGTACCTTGAGCCTCCAAGAAGTTTCATTACACTAACAACCCAAGGAGCACGATGGATACACATGTTGAAGAACAGCCCAGAAAAAGAGCCATGCGCCCCATGCCATAACTAGCAGGCTTGGCAGCCTTCAATTATTTAATCTAGACGCCAAACCGAGTAACCCAAAGCCACACGAAATCTAGGATTTAGACCCCAAATCCTAAACCTTAAACCCTGAACCCTAGACTTAGGGTTACATACATAAACAGACTGCTAGTTTCCATAAACAGCCCGCCAAAATAGACCCCCCCCATGTACCCTAGACCCTCAGCCCCAAACCCAGGATTCTTGTTTTCGTGATTCCCAAGATGGGTTTAGGGGTCTAGGGTTTAGGGTTCAAGGAACCCACCGACTACATTCTGAACTGAAAGTCAGTACGAACTAAGCTGTGTAGGTTGTCCAATGCTCCCGAGTCCTCCCTAAACCCCTAAACCTCTAAACNNAAACCCTAAACCCCGAAACCCTGCACCCTAACACTTTCAAGGTTCCGCACTAACGGGCTTCGGGTTCAGGCTTCGACCTCCTCACCCTAAGTACACTGGTAATGAGCAGGTTTTCCTGCAAACATTAAATCCTTACCTCTAAACCCTAACCCTGACCCCAAAACCCCCAACCCTGAACCCTAAGCCCTAACCTACCTGTGCAGGTTTTATGCCATTTGGGTGATTCTCCTGGCCATGGCGTGCTGGGACTGCAAGCATTTACCCTTGGGTTTATAGTGCCGGTTTAGGCTCTAGGGTGTAGCATCTAGGGACTTAGTAAGTACGTTAAAGCTGGGGATAACTGGGGTTAGTAGTTGGCTTACCAGTGGAATCCACAGTGTGGGGTACATGGTGATCTCACTGTGAGTATGTGAGCAATTCCGTATTCCATCTGCTTGGGTGGACTACAGGGTTTTGGCTTTACAAGGGGCCCATAACCAGTGGGGGTTTAGGGTTGAGGGCTTTGGCTTCAGGATGGACGCTTGCTTCGCCAGTGGCTTTAGGGCTGAGGGCCTGAGACACTGGAAAGGTCTGCGAGTTGTGGGGGAGGGCGGGAGCTGCTTGTTTCGGCCATGCATACCATATGACTATCTGCATCAAACCTGGGCCTCAAAAGTCACTTCTCCTCTTCCGCCTGTTTGTACATACGCCTTTCTACGGCCCAACACTATGTAGATCCAAAGAGGGATACATGGGCTCTTGTAAGAAATGCTCAAGATCAGTGTGGAAGGGTGTTTAACGTTAATGTAGACCCATGATCAATAAACTCTCTCCGCTTCAGGGCCTTAATATTAGGATCCGTACCATAATTACCATGAAGGGAGGGGGTTTCTTAATCAGGGGCTTAATAATTGCCCTACACCCTCAACTCTACCCTGAACCCCAAACCCCCTAACCACAAAGTTCTTCTAAAGCCCTTCTGAGCACATGCTTCAACTCGAACCTGGGTTTGGGTTAGGGGCACGGGATTAACGTGGACAATCCCGAGGATGCTGCTACCTGGAACCCCATGTTCTCAAGGTGTGTAGAACGAACCCTATAAACCCTAAACCCCTTATGAGCTACAGTCTAAACTCCTTTAAGGCTGGTTTTTATGGGAAATTGTATAGGGAATTCTTCTAGGGTATATAAAGGGGGATACTGGGAGTTTAGATTATAGCACATATCCCAAACCCTAACCCCTAAACCCTAAACCCCATATCCCAAACCCTAAACCCTAAACCGCTTGGGCAAACAGAAGCTCTCGAATTCTGAGAGGCTTGACCGGAGCGAGCCTCGAAGCTTTTGATCGCGGTTTAGGGTTTAGGTTTCAAGGCCGAAATTATCGGCCGCAGTATGGTCCCTTACCTTTTCGAGGGGTTTGCAAAGCGTATGAGCTGAGTGGACAACGACTTCAGGATTTGGGGCCCATAAACCTTGCAAAGGCACTTTCAAACCTAAACGCCAAACCCCAAACAACAAACACCGGACCGCGCCCGCAAACCCTAAACCCTTGGCTACTGCAGGGGCCTAGTTCTAGATTGTAGAAATATACTGTAGGTTGGGTACTGCCCCCCCTCAGTAACAGTTGGATAATAATCATAATATGGGTATATATAGCCCTTAATAGGACCCCTAATATAGACTGTTACTGGTGGGGGCAGTACCCAAACTGTACAAGGTAATTCAATTAGACCTCAAGGCCACTACATTCCCTCATACAACCCTTATATCTAAGGACTTTTGGAGGGACCCCTAATAGGGACCCTTGTAGCTCATGGCGGTTAATATGGGGAGCACCTAGGGATATAGGGGTTATATAATGACTTTATAAGGGTTACATATGGCAATAAGATTTAGGGTTCCTATTAGGGGTCCCTCCTAAAGTCCCTAGATTATAGAATCTGAGTTCCCGTTTCATCTCCAGGTTTTCATGCACTTCATAACTTGGCATATCCCTAGACAGCCCCTTCAAAGAACCATTCTGCTGGTCATTCCTTTGCCCATTACAGCGAATAAGTAATGCCCCTTGAACTCAAAATCCTCAAATTCTTACATCCTTAAACCCTAACACGCTTGAACTCTTGAACCCTTAAACCTTCAAACCCCTCAGCCCTTAAACCTTTAAACTTAAACAAGCCCTGAAGCTCAGGTGCTTTTCATCTTTTATCGGCTCCATCGGTATCTTGTCACTGTTGGCCAGGGTAGCGCAATCCTTTGGTTGTACTTTACATAGGGCGTTAGGCTTTTCGGATTTCAGGGTTCAGGAGTTTAAGGATTTAGGGTTTAGGGGTTTAGGGCTGTAGAGATTAGGGATTTAGGGTCTAGTTTTAGCCTTTAAGGGCCCCATTCATGCAGAATCACATGGAAAAGAGAATGGAAATGACATGGAAATCGGGATTATGTAACGGTTTATAGTGTATAGCGACTGTATGAGCTACTTACAATATTAGGTTTGATAAGGGGCCATTATGAGTGGCGAGAGGAGCCCCTTCAAAGTTTAGCCAGAATATTCCCTAATAAGAACCCACGCTCGCATTAATTATCTGAGAATTTTGACTGCAGCTCACATTAGGATATGATGATGATATAGGGTTATATGAGTTATATGAGCTAGAGTCTAAACTCCCTAAAGGGGATTCTATAGGGGACTTTTTATAGGGGTTATTAAGGGGGACGCTAGGAGTTCAGACTATAGCTCATACCCTAAATCCCAAACCCTAAACCCCATATCCTAGGTTTTAAGGTTGGACGGCCAACGTGCTGGTTCTTCAGCAGGGAGGGATAGAATGGAGAAGACATGACAAGCTAAAGGGTTTAGGGTTTAGGTTGTTTTAGGATTTAGGGGTGTGCGGTTTATGGTTTAGGGTTCAGGGGTTCAGGGTTGAATTAGGGGTTTAGGGTTTAGGTTTAGGGGTATAGGGTTTAGGGTTACGGTTTAGGGGTTTAGGGTTTACCTGAATCCCAAAAGTAGGTAAAATGATGGCCCAAAATCTGTAAAAACATTTTTACATACTTTTGTAGTTTGGGTACATTATAATCAGATCCCCATATACCCCACATTGTATCTACTTAAGGGGGACTATCGAGTTGAGGCTGGTTAGCGGGGCTTGCAGGCATGGCCAAGACCCTTAAACCCTAAGAAAATGGAAGCCTAAAGCCCAGCCTAGACTGGTTTAGGGTTTAGGGTTTAGGGTTCAGGGTTTAGGGTTTAGGTTTCAGGGTTTAGGGTTTAGGGTTTAGGTTTCAGGGTTTAGGGTTTAGGGTAGACCGCCCAAACCCTGGACTCTAAAGCCCAAACTCTAGTTAAATCCTACATACATAGACCTTTGTTTCTTCATTCAGCTATTTCCTCTATGACCCTTTTTAAACAACAATGTAATATGTATATATATACACATATACATAGCTAGCCCTGAACGCCAGACCGAGTCGAGGCACCACCATTACCTCAATGCGCACCGTCCGCCGCGCACAGCTTGAGCAGGCCCGGGCGGTAGAAAAGAATGAAACATCGAAACGGTATGATTATTAGCACTGTTATGCTTATTCTTCTTATTGTTATTCTTATGTATACTGTTACCTATCTGGTTGGTAAAGAAAATGGAGACTTCATTATTATCAGCGTTTTTTCTTACTGGCATTGTTGTGATTGCTGTTGGTAGTAATGTTGGTTGCTAATGTTTTGGGATGGGGATGTATGCGTTCACAGTTTGTCTATGGGGTTAGGCTTCATGGAGTTTATGGGGCTTATAGGGTTTAATAGGGTTTGGAGGGTATATCGGGCTTGTAGCGTTCATACGGTTTAGGGATTAAGGATTCAAGCTTATCAATAGAAGCAAACGGACAAGAACATGGAAAATGAAATGGAACTGGTGTTACATAGCGGATTAGGGTAGGTTGTCATTACGGGTACAGGAATGTATGAGCTTAGGGTTTGGGGTTTAGGGCTTGTTGCTAGTCGGGATGCATAACGATTTTCTAGGGGTTTGTAAGGATATATTGGGGTGTGTATGCATATATATATATATACACACACATACAGGGATTTATAGTGAGGTATAGGGATATATAGGATATAGGTTTAGAGGCTGGTTGTAAGCGGGGTGTGACGGAATGGAAAAGAAAATGGAAGCATTGTCCACGGCTTCGAGTTCGGGGTTTGAGGGAAGGAAAATGGCACCAGAGGGATCCATTCCCTATTAAAAACCAGTAAGAACTGATATGAATTGTAAGGCAGTATAGTACTATTCCTCCCCAAGGTGCCCCCCCAGGGTTTAAGGAATTAGTTAGGACTATATAGGGCTTAATAAGGCCCGATAGGGACAGTATTGAAACCCTAAACCCTAAATCCTAAACCCTACACCCCAAACCCTCAACCCCAAACCATACATCCCTAACACTCAACCCCAAACCCTAAATCCTAAACCCTAAATCCCACCCTAAACCTTCAATCGATTTTCCCTAACTCCCTAAGCCCTAAAATCCTAAACCTTAAGCCCATTATGGCAGTTTCCAATTTCTTTTCCATTCCTTCACTCCCAGCGAACCAAAGGCCAGTGAAGTCTGCCAGCAGGGCAGGTTTCGCAAAGATGGGTTTAGGGGCTTAGGATTTAGAGTTCAGGGTTTAGGGTTTCTGGCTTAAAGCCGTCCGAAGGGACTCTCAATTTGGATTGCCTGACGGAGCGTAATGCAGCAGCAAGTTAGCATCCAAAATCTTGAGTCGCAGTTGCGCAGGCAGCAGCGAACATCTTCACTTCAAGCCGAGCTTCACAATGCCAATCAGTCCCTAAACCCTAAACCCTCAAACCCTAAAACCTAAACCCTAAACCAGTCAGGTCATCTGGGACCAACGCATGTACATCCAATACCGTGATCGGAAGCTGAGAGAGGCAGACCAAGACCTGAGAGCAGGAAACAGGCGACAACAAACAAAGGAATCACACATGTATCGGGTTTAGGGTTTAGGGTTCAGGGTTTATGGTTTGGGATTTAGGGTTTAGGGTTTGGGATTTAGGGTTTAGGATTCCAAGGTGTTCCTGAGTCCTAGCCCTGAAACCTGGAACCCTACATCTTAAACCCCCAAGTCCCAAGCGCTGAATCTCAAAGGTTTAGCCCCAAATCTTACCTCGACCTTACAAGCAGAATTGAAAAGGCCCAAAACCCTTGTACATGGTCAACAAGACTATTTGTAGGAACTTCTGGCCTTTGGTTAGCTGGGAATGAAGGAATGAAGAAGAGAATGGAAACTATTTTATAAGGGCTATATGGACTACTATAAGTTACCCCCTAACCCCTAAACCCTAAACCCCTTATAAGGGCTTTACTTGGGCTACTATGGACTATTATAAGTTACTATCAGGATCCATTCCTTCATTCCTAGCTAACCGAAGGCCAGGCTTGGGATGATTAATGACTTCCCCTGCTGTTGAACAGGGGAACCTCTTCATAAAAACTTTTGAAGGCCTTTTTAAGTACCACCCAGCTATTGTTCTCTACGTTTGCGGAAGTCCCAGGTGATCCTTAAACCCTAGATTCTAAAACCTAAATCCTAGATGCTAAAAAGCGAGCCCTTCAAAGGAAAGCAGGCTCGAAGTGTCTCTTGGCAGCCAGCGAGTTCAGGTTTTAGGGTCTAAGGATTTAGGGTTTAGGGGTTTAAGGTTAAAGGGTTTAGGGTTTAAGGGTTTATGGGCTTAAGGGCTTAGGATAAAGGATTTTCGGCTGCAGGTTTGTGCTCTCAGCTGAGAATGTTTGGGCTTAGAAGGGAGGTTCCAGAGTTTACTGGCCTATGGTTAGCCAATATAGTAGTTTTCATGTTCTTTGCCATTCTTTCGAACCCTAAGCCCATTAGAGTAGTTTCCATTTTCTTTTGCATTCTCTCTAAGCTCTAAACCCTAAACCCTAAACCCATTATAGTAGTTTCCATTTTCTTTCCCATGCCTTCACTCCCAGCTCACCAAAGGCCAGTTTAGGGCTTCGGGTGGGTTATCAAAATCATGGGTCCGTGTTATGGGCCATCTCCGTAGTACGCGTTTTAGGGTTTAGGGTTCAGGGTCCTACTCTTTTGAAAGGTATGTAGGGGGGATCGATGGAAGGAGAACAGTCCTTTTCAAGCAATGTCCTTCAATAATTTCAATATCGGAAGGTGTATGTATACAGAAAGATGTGCGAGCTACTGTCCATAGTGGGGTTCACTAGCAGTTGACATAGGCGTCCGTCTTGTAGTTAAGCATAGACCAAAAAACTTCTTATTTCGAAGGCCAGGGCTTTGTAAGTATACTTCTGGCCCCTATGAGCCACGCAAAACCCCGTTGTCCTGTTAACCTACTTACTCAGTCCCCCTGACCCCCCAAATCCTGCAACCCACGTCCATTCACTAAATGGGAGTTACTGTCTGTAGCTCATATATATATATATGTGCAATTAAGACCGACGGGTCTGCAGGCTTTAGGGTTCACCCTGGGTTCTGAAGCTACGGGAACAGAAGCTACGCGAACAAGTTGCTTGCTGCAGGCAACCTAAACTCCAAGCCTCTAAGCTCAGAGATATTGCTCTTAACCCCAATCCCTCAACCCTGAAGCCCAAACCCATCCACGGCAACAACTCCGACCGATCCTCTCCGCGCTTCAAGGCCATTTAATGTTGACTTCCCAATGCCCCAAACCCTAACACTGAAATGCCGGGCCTGGATCTATCTACCAGAATAGCCCCCCTCCCCCCTACACTGTAGTCTCCTCAAGGGTTTAGGCTTTAGGGTTTAGGGATAAGGGTTTAGGGTTTAGGGAGTATAGCTTCACATTTTTTGTTATTGGTCTAAGGGGACTACAGTACAATTAAAAGATTGCAGCCCCAAATCGCGGTTTTGTAAGAGAGCCAGCCACCTGTAGAGGGTCATGGCTCATGCAACCCGTAGAGTTGAGAAGCCTGATGGCTTTTGAATCTTCAGAGTCCCCCTTAAGTAGATAATAGAATATGGGGTATATGGGGATCTTATTATGAAATACCCGAAGCCATATTCTATCTACTTAGAATGAACAGTAGTGATTAGGGTGTAAGCTTAGAATTCTGGTGCTCAAGCAGCCGTAAGATAGTGCTGAGAGCTCCAATAATGCGATTGCTAAAGCGATTTGAGAGGCCTGAGGGCTCTAGAGTGTTTATTGCGGCGTGGCAGTCCCGAACAGATTGATTGATCAATTGATTGATCAATCGCGGGGGGGGGGGGGGGGGGGGGGGGGGGGACTTTTGGGG
>CAJNIZ010046277.1:0-32579 GCA_905231905.1 Symbiodinium pilosum | reverse complement strand
ATCTTACACTAATCCCTGAACGCTAAACCCTGACCTTCCGCCTTTGCAGCAGCAAAAGATAAACCCTAGACCTTAAACCCTAAATAGTAGTTTCCATTTTATTTTCCATTATCCCAATATTAACCCCAATGCTAATTAACCCCTATAATCCCTGTAGTTTCCATTTTATTTCAATGGCACCAAGCTACGCAGCTGCACCTCTCGAAGTCGAGCTGCCTCTTCAGCCAGCACTTGGTGCTCGAAATGAAGCTGATCAAGTTCCTCCTTCAACGAACAGAGCTGGTAAGAACAGTCGATATTTCCACCCCACAAAGCACTAGAAACAGGCAATCCATCTTGCCATCCATGTTTGTTGCTCACCACCTCACTACCTTTATTACTATAAGGAATATATTGGTATCATATAGGGAAACTGGAAACGAAAACAACTACTACATTAAAATAGAGATGGGCGCGTGTGGGCTGATCAGGAGATCATGGTTTTAACTAATTTTCGGTTTATTCATGAATTGGTTTATGATCAATTGTATGGCCCCAGAAATGTTTATGATTTAGTTTATGATCAAATTTATGCTTCCAGAAATGTTTATGAAAAAGTGTATGACTACTTTTATGGTCCCAGAAATGTTTGAGAAGTGACATTTGAAAACGCGAGCCCAAATTCGGTTTGATTTGACTTGTGATTGTTCTCAGCCTTGGCGCGCGTGCCCCAAACGTGCATTTGCCTGTCTGGGTTTAGGGTTTAGGGTTAAGGGGTTAGGGCTTAGGGTTAAGGCTTTAGGGTTTCGGGTTTAGGGTTAAGGGTTTAGGGACTAGGATTTGGCCGCTCCTCGCTGCCTGCCGATTCATGTGAAGGCAGCATCACAACAGTTGCTCTCTGAAGGGTTGGGCAAGGAGCTTCAGGGAGGGCGCGCCCTTCTCGGGATACTGGGCCAGTTCCAATTCATAAATCAAACCATAAAAAAAAACGGTGGAGTGGGGCGGGGCGGGGCGGGGCGGGGCGGGGTGGGGTGGGGTGGGGGGGGTGGGGCGAAGTGGGGCCATGAGGGTGTCGTGGGCCGGTGGGCTGAGTCGCAAGCCCGCCAGACCCCAATAAAGCCACCACAAGCGATGGCCTGAACAAGCCCAATTGCAGTTTCACAAGAGATTTGAAAGGGCACAAACCTACATATAGCTGTTCATGCATGCAACCAGAAACCAAAGCAAAAATCATTTCGGAACCATAAATGAAACCATAAAAGAAATCATAAACTTTTCTGAGCCATGAATAAAACCACAAAAGAAATCATAAACTTTTTCTGAGCCATAAATGAAACCGTAAAAGAAATCATTAACTTTTCCTGAACCAGTGACTGAATCAAAGTGCAAACCGTAAATTAATGTTGGCCGACCGATGGGTCACCAGCCAAGCTCGCACGTCTCTACATTATAATAGGGTATACATTTATCATTTGAGTGGACGCCGCCTGCTGCAGTTTGATGACACGGCGCTGCTCGACCAGTCGGGCAGCAAGCACCTCATCAACCTCAGACTCACGGAGCCTAGAATTGCTTACCTGCTAGGTAGGGATAATGGAAAAATGGAAACTAGTATAATGGGTTATATAGGGCCTACTATAAGGAAAATGTGTGGATTATATAGGGAGAATGGAATGGAAACTACGACATTGTAATAGGCTACATAGTGCGGGTGGGAAGCACATCATTCGCAGAAGCCATAGAGTCCAACGGCCTTTGTCGGTCTAGACTTGTGTACATGCCAGCCGAAAGTACATGCATGATGTCTGAAGCCGTTGAAGGACTGGAGATGGTTTGGTGGGGTATATGAACTATAGTCTAAACTCCTAGTATCCCCCTTAATGACCCCTATAATAGTCCCCTATAAATCGCCTAATATAATCCCCTTTAAGGAGTTTAGACTATAGCTCATATGCAGCAAACCCGGCGCTCACGACTGGACCGCGGCCGGGCATCCAGAAAAATAGTTGCACTGCACGTACTTACTTATGCTTTGCATTGACGCACCGTTGGCTGCTCCTGTCGCCAAGGCCCCTGCAAGACCGGACTGCTGCACCGCCTCTTCACCAGTTCAGAAGAAGGGGAAAATACGGCATCAGCTTGTTTTCGTCGCAGCATGTGGCAGCCATTTAACATCATTGAAAACACGCACATGGTCAGCGCACTGGCCTCCAGCTCCAGTTGAGACTCCAAGTCGTCCAAACAACGATCCAGCCGACGCTCGGCCAAGGACAGCTTGTAGCAGCCCTGAAGCCAAGCAATTTTGCCGCGAGGAATTATCATAGGAGCCCATGGGGTCCCAAATTAAGGGGATATGTGGTGGTCATCACATAACATGTATACATATCATACATTATACATATATATATATATGTATGTCTGATGTATTTGTATGGTGGCTAGCACAAGAGATGAGTTGTCTGCCTCCTCGAAGTCTCGAATACGAAGCTCAAGGCCATCGCGAAATAGAAAAACCTGCCCGTTCCGCATAAACAAAAACGACTTACGCTGCCACGACCCCGCGGTTCAGGGTTGTAGTCTTCTGTTTTAGGATTACAGCTGTACATAGCTGTACTGTAGGAAATCATTCCCATCATTTATGTATCCACACCCCCAATCCTAGATTTATCAATGGGGTGGAGATTTACAAACTGCCCTGTGATGCGCCCTTTTCCGACTTGCTTATTCGCCCTCAAGTCGCAAGATGATGCTGTACACCGTCTGGTCCAGCATGTCATCTGCTGGCTGGCCTCTGCAACTTATCCGGTGCTAGTAGGTAATAAGGGAATAGAGCATATAGTGGGTATATGAGGAACAAGGGAATAGAGAGTATTTTGTGAGCATATGGGGAATACGGGACTAGAGTATGTAGTGAGTATATGGGGAACAAGGGAATAGAGTATATAGTGAGTATATGCGGAACAAGGGAATAGAGTATATAGTGAGTATATGGGGAATCAGGGAATAGAGCAAATAGTGGATATATGGGGAACAAGGGGATAGAGTATATAGTGAGTATATGGGGAACAAGGGAATAGAGTATTTCGGGATCATATAAGCTATAGTCTTAGCTCCTAGTATCCCCCTTTATATCCCCTGAAATACTCCGTATATAATCCCCTATCTAGCCTCCTTTAAGGAGTTTAGACTCTAGCTTATATAGGGATTGCAGAATATTGCCTTATTCCTTACTAACCCCCAGTAAGGCAGAGGCACCCACAGCTTCTCGCCTAAACCCTAAACCCTAGACCCTAAACCCTAAATCCCTAAACCCTGAGCACTCCCAGGCTGAGACTGCCACCGAGATCTGCATCTGCCAGGAGCGCACTTGCGATGCTCAGTGCTTGCCTGGAGCTGGGCAAGCGCTTTCTTTCTGGGGGTAAGTAGGGAATGTGGGAATAATTGTATTATATAGGGATCGTATGGGGATTATATTCCTTCAGTCCCTACTAAGAGCCCAGTAAGGGACAGAATGTCCAAGAGAATCAAGAGCGCTCCAAACCTTCTCACGGCAGTCGCTTCCATGGGGTCTCTGAAGTCCAGGCACAAGGCCTGCGAGGGAAAGCTCTCATTCGAGGTATCAGCTCCGGAATATCTTACTGGTGCTTAGTGGGGCATAAAGGCACACAATCCCTATATAACCCCTAGACCAGATGTTCCTTATTCCCTACTGCAACCCCAATATCTACCCTATTATAACTTATTGGCTGTCATTTTCTTTTCCACGATCCCTATATAACCCCACTATAATCCCCATAATCGCTATATTACCCTTATATAACCCCTATTATCCTTTTATAATCCCTATATAACCTCTATATCCCCATATTCTCTACTACGAACCCCCACGAAGATACAGAAGCCCAAGAGGCCTTGAGGCGGAGGAGCTCTGCAGCTTCCAGGGTCAGCGTTTCCTGACAACTCACAGCGCGGGTCGGAGTTAATAGTAGATTAGGGTTTAGGGTTTAGGGTTTAGGGGTTTAGGGGTTTAGGGTTGAGGGTTTAGGGGTTAGTAATAATTGAGGTGGACCCCCCACCCTGTAATAGTGACTATTATGGATAATAAGGATTGTATTAGGGTCCTCTTATATTCCTATTATACCACTCTTACAGGATGGGGGGGTCCTCATAAGTCATAATAGTAAGAATAATTTGCAATGATCATAACAAGACTAACAAGAATACTAGCAGTAGTAATAATAACACTGAATGGTAGTAGTAATAACAAAAATACGAGCACTGACAATAACAAAATAAGAGCCTGTCTCGACGCGCAAGGACAGGCCTGCCCCAAGGCTTGCCGCAGGGATCCGAGCCTTCATGCAATCTCGCGCTTGTTATCCGCCGAGGCCCCTGGCCTCTGGCCTTTGGGGGAGCAATACTCTACCCAATCCCCCTTCCTCCCCGCCCAGCGGACCGCGTCGCCATTTTCTTCAACCCGTTATTGGGCGGGTAGCTCTGGTGGGACTGGCCAGAAAGCCTGGGGGTCGGGCGTCAAGCTGGCGAGGAGAATCAGTCGGCCCCCCAGGGCGTTGGCTCGGTCTTTGGGGGTTTGGCGAAATTGTCGATTTGTGGGGTCTTTCACATCGTGCTGCCCCCCCCCCCCTACTAGTATTAACGGTTAAGACTATGATTACTAGTACTAAGTATGATTGCTAGGAATGACAATCAATACTATCATTACCAATCTTACTTACCAGTATTGCTTTATCACTATCATTACTTTTATTACTATTGTTACCATGTTGTATTCCTATCATTCCTATCATTCCTATTATTACTATTCTTACTGGTCTTGTTCCTATTATTACTATTACTATTATTGGGCCCCAAGCTGCTTCTGCTGGAAGGCCCCTACCTGCAGTCAGCAGCTCCAACTAACTCCTCCGGATTGAGCGAGAGCATGTCCACCTGGGCCTGTGTCAGCACGGCACAGACGCCCGAAGAGTTCCGCACTGCAGGCCGAAGTATGGCTGGGTGAGCTACCTGGAATGCCTGCTGGAGCTCTCCCTCCATGCTGCTCATCTTGAGCAGCAACAGCCCAGCCTGAGCAAAAGGCATCCGGGGTCATCAACACTCTTGCAAGATACGAGGCTCCTCTAAAGCTGCGCCAGCAGCGTCCGCAGCCAACCAGTGAGCCTCGCCACTTTCCCATAGGGTCTGTGAAGCTCCGAGGGTGTGCACGCCTGCATGGCTGGCGTCATGGACCCACTAAGGCCCGTGAGGTCTCTGTAAAGGAGAACCGTGCTTGCCAGACCTCGAGCAAGTTCCTGCATGCAAGAGGGCCACACGCGAACACATGCACAAAAAGCTCGTCTCCAACCACGTGCCTCGTCAGCTGCAAGGAGAGATTCTACCTTCACATGGACAGGGTCAGCTACAGAGTGCAACAGGGAATCTTGCGTCTCAAACGACGCCTCAGCGCCGGATGCAAACTCATCGGGCTCGCCCAGCTCTTGGTACAGCTCGTCCACAGCAGAAAGGGACAGCTGCGGAGCCGCAGGCTGCAAGAAGTTTCGCAGCACAGCGCGCCCACTGGAGCCGCGGCACCTACACAAGTCTGGAAGCAACTAACCGTCCCGGAGAACGGCCCTGCCACATGGATCCAAAACGTCCTGCCATGGCACGAGGGAAACCCTTCTTGTTGAGGCAAGGCTCCAGGGCGGAAGCTTGCGATGCCGTTCCACCTGCTTGAAGAAGCAGAGGCAAAGAGCTAGACAAACCTGCTCCCTTGGGTATGTCCTACTGCATTGCGGTACACAAAGGAGATCTGGAGTATTCTGGAGTCTAGCGCAACCGAAGATCTCAAAGGCATGCCGGGGCCGCCCAAAGCTGCTCAAGGTTCGCCATCTCTTCAGCCTTCAAAAAAGCAGCCCAACCAACCCTCCAATTCTATCTAATTCTAAGATGCTCTAAGTGATGAGCTAATTGCTTGCAATTCTCTTCTCAGCTAACAGCCTCCATAACCTTGCCACAATTTGCGCATGCTGCCCAGCCATCCAGCTCCGCCGTGGCAGCGCCCAGCTGTACCTGCACGGACAAAGGCAGGTTCAAGTCTGTCTGTTACAGCACAATCGGTTTGTTATCAAAAAAGCATCAAGGACGATTTTCTGCGACTTAGCAAGGGCAAGCTCATCCAATGCCACCAACGGCTCTCTGGGCTGCCGGTGTCCCGCTGTCCTCGCTCCTGGTGCTGGCTGCCGAAGTTCATGGTATGCTTTGGCCTTCATGTCGGCAGCACGTCTTGAACTTGATGCTACGTCTGCCATGCCTGAAATATCTTGCCATGCTTTGCGTTTCCTAAGCTCTTCGACTCGCTGGTTTGGTGGCGACTGCCGAGCGTCGGCCTCGACCACGGCCATGTTGAGGTTCAGAGCTGGCTGGGAGCAATTTGGGCGGAAGGGGCAGCAGCTTGTTGTCATGACCAGGCAGAAAGCGGAAACGTCCGGGACCGGACTCCTCAGGCAACATCAGCCTGTCGTGGCCGCTCAGCCACTGCCTGATGTTGTCAGCATCCAAGGCCAAGGCATCGTCTGGCTCCAAGGCTTCCAGCTCTGCCCTGAGACGCTTTTGACGCTTTTTCTGGAATCGCACTGAGCAGTGGTAACATAGCCGCGTGACATTGCGCCAAGTGGAGGCTAAAGGTTGTACACCAAGCTCCTGCAGTTCAAAAGCGGAATTCATCATGCGCTCATTAAGGTTGACCAGTGCAGGATGTGTTTCGGCCTTCTTCATCTCCACTAAGACTAGGTGAGCGTTCTCAGACTGATGTCTGTGCGAGAGGATATAACCATGGAGCAACAAGGTGTAAGCAGTTTCATCATAAGGAATCGCGCGGTCTTTTAATTCCCAAAAATACCGCTCCCACAAGCTCCAGTCGTAGTAGACCATCGCATGCCAGATCTTGCGATAGATCTTCTTCCTGAGCTCTTTCACCTGGTCATCTGTCATGGCTTCCCCTGGCTGTGGCTCAAGAGGAACATTCGGCGGCCATCGAAAGTTTGGATCACCCACAGGCTTGGCAACAACGGAATTCTCATCATAAGGCCACTGTGGCCAAACAGTAACACGTCGGCATTGCATAAACGGAAACCGCGCGAAAGGCCTCACACGGAGGATCCAGCCCTGCATGTTGAAGAAGGGTCAGGGAAGAAATTGGACTCGCGTTTAGGCAGGTGCCCATGTTGGAGCCGAAAGGGTCTATATTATCCCCCTATAATGGAGAATCAAATGGAAAAGAAAATGGAAAATGAAATGGAAACTGGGGGAATATAGGGGTCAAGGAGCTTGATTTAACGAAAGGGTCTGGCAAAAAAAAGGTCCAAGCTGTAGGATGCTGAAGGATACTAGGGTTTAGGGCTTAGGGTTTAGGGTTTAGGGTTTAGGTAAACAAAGCACGTCGGGGGTTTTGCAAGTACAGTTGAACGATCAACTGGAGGGTTGTAGATAAGGATCATCTCAACAGTTCGCCCTCAGGAGCCATGACTCCAGCCCTCTCGCACAGTTTGCCTCCCCTGCGACTCCATTGTTAAATCCAAAGCCCCCAAATTAGCTAAACGTAAACCTACTTGTAGCATCTGGATCTTGCAGAACTACATATAATCGATGCAACCTCTACCCGACAGGGCATGAAGAAGAAGAAGAAGAGCTTGGAATTGCAGAACCCCGGGACCCCAAGGCGCAAAATGACCCCATGCATTGAGGCGCACGTGACGGCTCTGAAATCCAATCATCCCGCTGCAACCTTCGTGGTGTTGAAAAGTACTCGGTAGAAATTTGATACGTTCATTGACTGCAAAAGTGCAGAGCGCTCCAAAAGCCGTGCTCGGGACATGATGGGCATAGATAGCTTCGACGATCATCAGGCTGCGTGCATCTGACGATCCCAAAGATTGTCCGGCAAAAAAACACAGTACTGCAGCTACTGCAAGTGCCCAGGTGGATCCCTAGGCCTTTGGCACGAGCATAGGAATCCCCACGTCTGACGGAGCAGCTTCCTCACATCAATCAAGCCCATTTTCCGCGAAAGTTGAATATCTCCATCTGCCTCCGGATGGAAGAAGGCTCAAGCAGGTCTGACTCTGACAAGTACGACCTCAACATATTCCAAAAAACAACTTGGCCACTCACATGCATGCAAGCTGAGCTCCTGGCACCGTGACCTCGTCACCAGCACGGATGGGTGTCAAAGCCACAAGCCTCCAAAACAATGTGAGCCATAGTCCAAACTCATAGTATTCCCCTTGAATAACCCCAATAGTAGTAGTCCCCTACAGTCCCTCCGAGAGGCCCCTTTAAGGAGTTTAGACCCTAAACCCTAAACCCTAAACCCTAAATAGTAGTTTCCATTTTCTTTTCCATTATCCCAATATATCCCCTATATAATCCCCTATATATCCCCCTTTAAGCTCATGTAGCACCACCACTTAAACCCTAAACCCTAAACCCTAAACCCTACCACAAAGTCTTTTGAAAGCGCAAGGTGCCTAACTCGGCCATCAGCCTCCACACTCAAACGAGCCCTGGGCCTCAGCAAAGAAGACAGGTTTAGGGTTTAGGGTTTAGGGTTTCCAGCAGCCTCCTATGAGTGCTTCAACATGTTTTGAATTATAGGGATTTCCCAAAATTAGGGGTACCTTTTCGGGTGTCCCCATAATTACAACACATAATTGTCGTCTTAACTGGGTCCCCGTTTCTTACCCCAAGAGCTACCCCTAATTTTAGGAAACTATCGTGCGGCTGAGCCCTGCGCAAGCAGGAGTGGTTTGCTCGGCAGGCAGTGGCATAAAGTGCAGTACGCCCATCCGGCACCTGACACTGCTTGGTTACCCTGCACATGTCTTGATACAACCTATAATTCATAATATATAGGTTCATATACATACACTATATTATACATATTATATGTGCAGCATTGGGGGCTATATACAACCCCTAAACAGCCCCTGAGCCCCAATTGAGCCATGGTCTAAACTCCTAGTATCCCCCTTTATAAGCCCTATAGTATTACCCTATATAATCCCCTATGTAACTCCCCTTTAAGGAGTTTAGACTATAGCTCATTTGGGAAAGGCAAAGGCGGACCTCGACCCCGTTGACTCGAAGAACCTTGGCTGGCCGAAGGCACAGCAAACAGGGAGGCGCAGAATTTATATACTATAATAGGGTTTAGGGTTTAGGGTTTAGGGTTCAGGGTTAATATTGGGGTTATATAGGGGTTATATAGGAATAATGGAAAAGAAAATAGAAACTAGTATAGTATGATAAGGAATTTATATACTATGGTAGTTTCCATTTTCTTTTCCATTATCCCAGTATAACCCCAATATACTATATTGTAGTTTCCATTACCCCAATATAACCCCAATATACTATATTGTAGTTTCCATTATCCCAATATAACCCCATAATCTATTTGGGGCTCCCCACACGCAAGAAGAGAAACGCCTGCTCGTCGCCCTTGGCGGCTTCCTCCTCTGCACGCCAGTCCTGGAATCATCTCAGCTGCTTGGGTTTCCCGTGACCTTGGAGAGTTATCGATGGGGGTTTCCCAAAATTTGGGATACCATATTTGGGGGTCCCAATGATAAGGACTCTAGCAGATTGGAGTCTATATAGAGGTCCCTCTATTTTGGGAAACTACCACAAAGGTTACCGTATCAAAGCTCAAGTTCAAAAGCCCTGTATAACCAAATATACGAGTTTCCATTCTATTTTCCATTATCCCAAAATAACCCCAATGTAACGCTAAATAGCAGTTTCCATTTTATTCTCCGTTATCCCAATATTATGAGTTCAGAAGCTTCTCAGTCCTCAAAGCCAGGATCGGCAAGATCTGGCACATGAAGGGATAGCACCGTTTTCCTGCGTGCGTGTTTGCAGATAAAAGGGTTCCCCAAAATTAGGGAGTACCTTTTGAGGGATCCCAAGAACAAGGGTTTTAGTATTTTGGACTCTGTATTGGGATCACTCCAATTTTGGCAAACCCTTTGAGGCGACAGTGAGGCAGTCTCACAGGATCAGAGCTATCCTTCTTTCTCCAAACAGACCTGAGGAATTACAGTAGGGTTAAGGGTTTAGGGGTTTAGGGTTTTGAGGGTCCAGGGTTTAGGGACAACCAAGCTTCACTATCCCTATCTTCACTGATCACCGCGTTTTGGACTCCTCTTTTCGGCATCGAGACAGCGGAAGCTTGCGAGCGCCTGAGCGGAAGTAAACAAAGGCGACTTGTCGAAGAGCCTGCCTGAAACCCACATCTTCAAGATCGGGTACCCCCCCCCTTTTTTCTGACGCCTCACATGAGCTATAGCCTAAACTCATAGCACAGTATCCCCCTTAATACTGTAACCCGTACAGCAGTCCCCTATATAATCCCTTAAAAGGAGTTAAGACTATGGCTGACATGGTGTTGTGGACACCAAGATTCTCTGCATGATCCCTGATGTTGGTTGACACATGCCGCAGGGCATCTTATTCCCAACAAAATTCGCAAGACACTCCTTACAGGGTGCTATATAAGGAATTATATAGGAGTACTATAGGGCTTTTTAAGGGTGATACTGGGAGTCCAGGGCCTGATGGGTCAGCCATTTCAGGGTCCAGCACGAAAATCTTGCATATCTACCCCGCATTGCTGAACATCTGAATGAGCTACATGAATCCAGGCGCTTGAATGTGACAACATCCCGCTACTTATGCACACCCACCCTGCAGAACCTATGTGTTGTTCTCAGAATTATGGGCCCCTATTGGTGATAAACTATATTACGGCGCCTAATATTTTTGGGGTACCAAAATGGGACCCTAATTTTGGGAACCCTAAACCCTAAACACTACGCCCTAAAACCCTAAACCCTAAACCCCTAAACCCTAAACCCTAATTTTGGGAAGGCCCCCTATGACCATCATCACCCAAGCAGGGACTAAAGGCCTTCTCACTGCGCATCCGCCTGCAGCGCTGCAGAAAATCCTGGAAGGCTGCGCACATGGAGGCACCCGGGGGGGCCTTAATATTAGTAGGGTTTAGGGTTGAGGGTTTAGGGTTTAGGGGGACTTAATAAGGGATGTCCATAGTCTATATAGGGGACAGGGATAATGGAAAAGAAAATGGGAAACTACTCTTGTATCATGGGTTATGTATGGGGATAATGGAAATGAAAATGGAAGCTACTATTTGTTAGGATCTTAATTTTAATTCCCAGTAAGGGGAGTGGGTTTATTAATCAGGGGTCTACATTACCTAGGATCTCAAGAATGGCTTCCGCCAGTCCTGCCTCAGGATCGGCGGCCAGCAGAAAGTCAGAAGGGTCCTCCTTCGGGAGGTCCTTCGGCTATTGCTGGTGACTTCTGTGTTTCTGAACAGCCGTCTCACTTTGAGACCATTGTGATAGAGTAGTTTCCATTTTCTTTTCCATTATCCCAAGTAAAAAATCCCAATGTACTGTAGTAGTTTCCATTTTCTTTTCCATTATCCCAATATGACTGCAAAGAGAGAAGGTCAAGAAGCAAGTGCAGCGTCCTCAACAAGGAGGATTGGGCAGTCTTCTACGACTACCTGTGATCACCAATGTATATGGACCTCACCCTCCAACATGAAAGGAATTCGAAGGCCTCACCAGCCTTTACATCCCCGCCAGCGACAAGCTGACAGGTGGCCTGGCAGCCAACAAAAGATGACCCCGATAAGATCGACAGGATTCTGAACGATGTCACCGTGAAACATCATGAGACCACGCTGAGCCGAGGCCAGAACCGCATCATATCTCACCGCTGCACGCAGGATCAAAGCGTGTCCTCCCAAAAAAATCAAGTTCAGCGCCTGAGCCGTATGCTTGTGAGTCCAGGTCACCAACAGCTCAATGACTCAGTGTCAGTCATGCCAATTTGGTAGTTTCCCTAGATAAGCGGACCCCAATATAGACCCCAATAAACTATCATCCTTATTATGGGGACCCCCAATAAGGTACCCGAATTTTGGGAAACCCTAAACCGTATATATTCCCTCTAAAACCTCTATAAACCCCCTAAAAAGGTACCCCCTAATTTTGGGAAACCCTCATAAAAACCGTAAAGTTACCCCAGAACCCCAGAACCTCTAACCCCTAAACCCCAAATCCCTGGAACCCTAGAACCCAGAACCCTAAACCCTAGAACCCCAGGATCTCATCTGGAGTCCTCTTCTTGTCCTCGGTGACTCCGTGCGGCGAGGTTTACTCCGACCTCGATTGGAGACGGCCGCAGCCTTGGAAATTGGAAGTGCAAAGATTCCAGATACCATAACATACCATGACTTGCTACTATTTACTATAATTACGTATAGTATAATATATTATAGTATACTATAATATACTATAATCTACTATCATATACGATAGTATATTATAGTATCTTATCTGTCTGCATGCAAATCACACAGCACTTAATGTGATACAATAGACTGTATTATATGCTACAAGATACTGTAACGCTTATAAGCAAATGCGCAAGCAGATGTGCGTTTTCTGATTCTGGCAAACAATTTGAAGCGGTCGCTGTCTCCAAACTGCCTCAGCCGACTTTCCGAGGCTACTGGGTTGGGGTCTCTAAAGTTAGCACCTTTAAGGGTTATATAGGCAGTTACAGGGCTTACATAGGGGTAGGGGTTTAAGGGTTTTAGGGCTTAGAGTCTAGGGTTTGTCCCCTTTCGCTCGTCCTTCTAGAATATGGTAGTTGCCCAAAATAAGGGGACCCCTAAATCTAGACCCCAATAGAATGTAATCGTTATTATCAGGACCCCCACAACGGTACCCCTAATTGTTGGAAACCCTCATATGTTGCTGCTGTATCAGCCTTGCAGTATTGCTGCTACGTGAGCCTGACGTATTCGTTAGTGTCCGTGCAGATGCGTACGTGATACCACCGCTAAACGAGCTGTAGTCCAAACTCCTGGCATCCCCCTAAAAAAACCTGTAATACACCCCTACATAATCCCCTCCATAACCGCCTCTAAGGAGTGTAGACTGTAGCTCGAATGAAGCGGCCTCACAATTACTCATCTTGTTGCTTAATGACGCCCGCTGCTCTCCCCTTTCCGAAAGCTGTGCTCTTTTATGCTTAGGCCCATTCTATCCTAGTATACCCCTGAGTAGCCCTTATAATACAGGGTTTAGGGTTTGGGGTCTAAACTCCTAGTACACCCCTCAATAACCCGTATAATAATTCCCTACGTACTCCCCTATATACTCAGCCTTTAGAGAGGACAATCATGGGCTCATATGAGAACAGGATGCGAATGCTGCTCCGTGTCTGCGTGTCACGTTTGCTGAACGAAGCTGGCCCATATTGGCTGCTACTTGCTGGATCTTGCTGACAAGCCGCTGCCAATGCTGAGAAGGAGGACATGAAAGAACCCAGTATCAGAGTGCACGTGGACAAGGACAAGAGGTCGACAAAGGCCTCAGGCGGCAGGCAGCTTTCCCAACGTTTTGGCATAGACCTGTGGCACTTTTCAGACTTGAGATATTGTCAACCGAGCATGCGGCATCCTCCATAGCCTGAAGGCTGTAGATGCTGTAGTGACAAAGCATGCACAATCACCACTGCTCGCCCAGTAGCTTCAGGGGTCTTCCTCACAGGCGCGAACTTTCAGATTTTCAAGCCAAATTGAAAGCAAAACAGGCAAAAGTCCTGCAGAGGCTGCGCTTTATGTGGCATCTGAGCTGACTCCCGTAATGCCGCAGCATGAGTTCTTCCACCTGCGGAAGGCCCAGGGCCAAGACACAGCACAGAATGCAGATCCAAGCTGTGCCTGGGGCTCATCTGTTGATAAGAAGAAGCCCTGAAATTGCGATCCCAATTCTCTTGCAGCACTGTTCATGGCCTCGCACGTGCCACGACGTGTGTGCAAACAGAAGGAGACTTACACACGTGGTCAGTTGTTCCTGACAAGAAGGTTTGTGGCGCCTCGACGAAAACATCATCAGTTGATTCCAGGCAAGCAGCCTCCAGCTGTCAAGCTTGCGCATGCAACACAGGAGAATGATCTGCTAGCTGCTTGCTACCTCTGGATGCTCTGGTGCTGGTGCGCCTGATGGTCGGTTCGGCGAACGTGCACCCCAACCTGCACGAGCACCACGCAGACTGAGGGTGGACAAAATGCGGGACCCATCTCAGTCATGTACGGTGCCGGAGGGTAGCTGCCAGATCCTTCACTTTGCGTATGCATCCACATGATATTCTCAACATGAAGTCCCAATGGCATAACTATCAATCTCCATGCTGCGTCTCCTTTGCTGGAGCTGCCGATTCGGAATCAAAGCTTGGAGCATATCTGACCTGTCAGCTAGTGCTCACCCCACAAACCATTATGTCTATGGTTATTATTACTACTGTGATTATTACTTTTACTATTACTATTTGTATTAGTATTGTTTTTATTAATATATTATTATTATTGTTATTAGTATTGTTGTTATTATTATTGTTATTATTATTCTTGTTTTTATTGTTATTGTTATTACTACTTTCTTACTATTATGACTTTTTGTTGCATGGCCTCACTCCCAAAAGCTCGTCACGAAGCCTGGCTGTAACGTCTGTACGTCCTCAAGCGCCGACATTTGCAAAGCTCATGCCTCGAAGAGGCGGGGTAAAACTCAGAGAAGGCGGCTACAACCTCCAGATGCATTCTGCACTGTCCATCCCTATATAATCCCTATAATACCCCTATATGACCCCTTTGTATACCCTATTATATTATAGTAGTTTCCATTTTGTTTTCCATTATCCCTATATAATCCCCATATAATCACACCTAGTCAACTCTAAAGCACGCATAGAGACTACGCACTGCGCACCGTGCCGCCAAGCAGCTGCGCAGGGTGCCTCCCAGTGACATTCGTGCAAAAATTCCCTGAACCCTATAGTGGTTTCCATGTTCTTGTCCATTATCCCTATAGAATCCCTATAATACCCCTATATAATCATATCATCCTTATCATACCCCTACATCGTACCTATGTATATATAGATATAATACCCATACAGAATCCCAATAAGACTCCTATATAGTACCTATAATACCCATATATAAGCCCTATAAGGCCCTATACAGTCCCCATCTAGGCTTCTGAAGTTTCCGGAGGCCTGCAACGGCAGAGGCAGGTCGCCAGCAGGCATGTCCAGAAATCTAGGATGCCGCTGCCAGGTGGGTGACTCCAGATCCTGAGCATCGATAGCAAAACTGCATCCATCCCTAGAACCTGTATATATACCCGATTATATCAGAGTAGTTTCGATTTTCTTTTCCATTATTCCCATATAACCCCAACATGTTCCCCATATAATCCCTATGCTCCCTGTAGTTTCCATTTTCTTTTTTAATTATCCCTATATAACTCCTATATAACCCTTCTATAATCCTATATAGTCCCTACATAACCCCTATATAACCCCTCTATACTCGCTATATAATCCCTATAGTAACCCTTGTTCCTATATAGCCCACGACAGCAAGAAAATAAGTGAGGACGCCGCGAGCCAGCAAGCCAACCCTCAGCCCATTTAGGGTTTAGGGGTTTAGGGTTTAGGGTTTAGGGTTTAGGGGTTTAGGGTTTAGGGGTTTAGGGTTTAGGGGTTTAGGGTTTAGGGGTCTAGGGGATTAGGGTGGACCACATGGCACCACTGACACACTAGTGCTGCTATTGGTATTAGGACTCATAGTAGTTTACTACTACTATATTGCTATATTGATATATTACTATATTACTATATTACCCTAAACCCTAAACCCTTATATGACTACACCTTCTGCAAGGAGCTTGCAGGCGAGGCACCACAGCAAGGAAGCTGCAAGGGCGGAAGGAGCACCTTGCTGGCCATTTGGGAAGCAAAGTTCTCCACATCGGTGCCTTGGGTTTAGGGTTTAGGGTTAAGGGTCTAGGGTTTAGGGTTTAGGTTACATAGTGATTAAAGGATTATACAAGGATTATATAGGAATTCAATGAGGATTATAGAGGGATTATGAAGGAATTCTATGAGGATTATACAGGGATTATGTAGGAATTCTATAAGGATTAGTCAGGGATGATGTACGAATTCAACAAGGATTACACAGGGATTATACAGGAATTCTACCAGAATTATACGAGGAATACATCGGAAGTCTAGAGTTCTGTAAGGATTATACAAGGATTTTGTAGGAACTCTTTAAGGACTATACAGGGATCATATAGGGATGATATAGGGATGAAGGGAAGATCTCACAGCTCACCACCACGACACCACCTTCCCACCTCCTCCCTGAAGCAGGGCAACAGCCACTCCATTGCAGACCAGCTTCTGGCACAGATCCGGTCTAGTAAGCGGATGCCACACATCATAAAGGTATGCTTTTGCAGCAGGTCCGCGGTCAGCAAGTGGACCCTGGTCCTTTCGGGAAGCAGCGCCTTGAGATCAGCCACGAAAACACATGAGCTACTGTCTATACTCCTAGTATCCCCCTTAATAAGCCCCATAGTAGTCCCCTATTGAATCCCCTATACAACCCCCCTTTAAGGAGTTTAGACTATAGATCACATACCACCATTGTCCTGGCTCCGACCCGAAGAATGGGTTGAGCGAATAGCCGCTCCCACGAGCACCCACAGGAATCCGTGACCCGCCAGTCGACGGCAACTTGCCTTCCTGGGGCTGCGAAGACATACTGAAATCTTCACATGGATGTAGTAGTAGTAGCAGTAGCAGTAGCAGTAGCAGTAGCAGTAGTAGTAGTAGTAGTAGTAGTAGTAGTAGTGATAATAATAAAAATGAAAATACAAATCAGAATAGTAATAATAGTAGAAGTAGTAATAGTAATGGTGTGTGATTGCCGGCATGGATTTTCTCCAGACAGCTGTCCTGTGTCTTCAGCCAACATAGCAGCAGACAGGATGGCAGACAGACGATTGCCTCAACTGCACAAATACTTAGGGTTTCGGGTTGAGGGTTGAGATTGGGGGTTTAGGATAGGAAATGGGGGAATATACTCCCTACATTGGTTCCAAGTAGGGAATAATGGAATATGGGTTTAGGGTTTAGGGCTGAGGGTTTAGGGTTGAGGGTTTAACCCCAATATACTGCGTTTCCACATTCCCTACTAACAGAAAGTACAGGATTGACCAATCATGGCTTCGCCGAGTGCAGGCCGGTTGCAGAGACCATTCAGGGGACGAAGCAAGATCCAGTCCTGACCTTCCTCCACCACAGGACCTCGAAACTTGACAATATAGTAGCAGCAGGAATCATAGTAATAATGGGAAAAATTAGTAAATATGATCATAGCAATGCACTAATAATCATAGTGCTAACAATAGCTATTATCCTGATTATAACACTAACAATGCAAATAATAATAGCGCTGCCTTGTTCTGGCAAAGGACTTCCTCCCTGTACTGTATCAAAAGAAAAAATGAACATAAGTCGGCAGCAGGCCTGCAGCATCTGAGAGATCTTTGGACGCATCCGAGCAATCTTTGGGCTCCTGGACCCCAAACCCTAAACCCTAAACACTAGAGCATCAAGCATCACACATTCTACATCCATTTCTCAAAAAGCTGCTGCACCGCGCGCTCCTTTGATGCATCCTCAAGAAGGTCTAAGGCATCGAAATCAATCATGGCAGGGCCACTTGCATGGGCTTGCCGTGGCTACTCGAATTCCCCTTGACTGAATCTTGACGGAACAAGTTCAACGCCAAAATCTGGGTTGCTGTTAAGGAACTTAAATTAAGTTACCATAATGGGTATATATCGTAAATAATAGGGTTTCCCCAATATACTAACTTAATTTAAGTTCCTTAACACCAACCCTGAAATTCAAGCACCTCTTCAGGACTGGGGACCAGGCTGGCACCCATGCAAACAGCCAGGAGTGCGAACAGCCAGTGGGGCCGCTCCAGTGGGAAGATCCACGAAAGCATGGAGCTTGAACCTCAGTAGGCACTAGGTCCTTGCTGCAGCATCGAAATTTCCACGGAATTTCAATGCGCAATCACCAACATAATATACCCTATAGTTTACATATTTTTCCATTATCCCAATAAATCCCCAATGTAACCCTAACATAAACTACTATTGGTTCAATGGGTAGACATGCCTTCGAAACAAACGACTGAGCTCGCCGCATGCCAGCGGAGCTGATACACGAGCTCAGGCCGGACATCAGCTCCGCGCGGCAGCAGGAACATATAGTCCTATGAGCTATAGTCTAAACTCCTAGTATCCCGCTTAATGACCCCTATAGTAGTCCCCTATATAATCCCCTATATAACCCCCTTGAAGGAGTTTAGACTATGGTTCATATAGTAGTTTCCCAAAAGAAGGGAACCCCAATATACACCCCCAAATAGTAGTTTCCCAAAATACCAGGGATAATACCCCAATAATGGAAAATCAAATGGATAAGAAAATGGAATGTGAAATGGAAACTGGGTGTATGAGGGTTATTTGGTAGTTTCGCCAAATAATCGGACCCCAATACACATCCCCAAATACTTTAGTCTTTCTTATGAGGACCCCCAAAAAGGTACCCTAATTTTGGAAACCCCCATATCAGTGCCGACGAGCAGCAAACACCCGAAAGTCTGGTCTGTGAAGCAACAACTAATGAACCAATGACTCAAGTTTGTGCCGACTAGCTTTGAGCCAGGGAACTTGGGCTTCGAAGTATGGCAACTTCAGCCATTTACAAGAAGATGAGCAGCAGCTTCAGTCACATGAGCTATAGTCTAAACCCCTAGCATCCCCCCTATAACCCCTATAGTCGTCCCCTATATAATCCCCTAAGAAACCCCCTTCAAGGAGTTTAGACTATAGCTCACCTATTCCATGGCATGAGCCCAAACAATACCTAGCAGGTTAAGAGCAAGCTGTAGCAGATTTATAAGCTGCTTCGCTGGCAAATCCTCGCCTCTGATGGCCTTTCAAAGTGCCCCACACGGCTTTCAGTGACAGGCTCCTCCCTAGACAGACCCTTAAAATCCTCAAACCTGAGTAAAAAAAGCCCCCTGGCCTGCATGTCCAGACCATGATCTGGGGGGTTCGCCTGCTTGGCCTCACAGAATCCCTTTTCAATGTCCACAACTCTGAGGACTCTAGGCAACACACACTAACATGAGCTACAGTCTAAGCTCCTGGTAACCGCCTCAATAGCCCTCAGAATACTCCCCCCCTATATGCTCCTCTGTAACACCCCCCTTGAGGACCCTAAACCCTAAACCCTGTATAATCCCCTATATAACACCCCTTTACCCCCCATATTCCTTAATTGTTTAGACTACAGCTCAAATGTAGCCTACAACCTATGAGGAGATGGCCGGGAGGCATCGGTTACTTTTACTCTGACCACCCACATTCTCATGAGCTACAGTTTATATGAGCCATAATCTAAACTCCTTAAAAGAGGTTATACAGAGGATTATATATGGAACTACTAGACGTGTAACTACGGGGGATACCAAGGGTTTAGACTATGGCTCAAAAAGTATAGGGACCTATACGTTAGTAATGGATAATGGCATCTGGGGTTAGGATTCAGAACTTTAACCAGCGAACTTGAGACCCCCATCCCCGGCAAAAGCAGTTCAAAGAGGGTTTGTAAACAGTTCTCTACACCGGATAGAGCCAGGAAAAAATGCTTGGACGAACCTGATTTTAAAACACTATAGAGATTTTATAAAAAACCGAAGAGATTTAAGTAATGTCAAATTCTAATCATGCTTTCTCAAATAGCCGGATTTTGAAAAACGAATTCAGAGGTACTTCGATGAAAAGCCGGGGCATTACCCAAAACCCTGAGCGGTGATTTTACATCCCAGGGTCGGGGTGGGGGGTCTAAGTCGGCTGGTGAGGCTTTCCCGGTTCTTGAGGGAGGGCTGTGTTGGCTGGGCTATACGAGTAGGGTTTCGGCATTTTTGTTACAGCTTGGCAGTTGTGTGTACCCCTACATTTTTCCATTATCCCACTATGATCCCTAGAACCCTGGGTGTAGGATTGTGATCCCTAGGTCCTTAGCATCGCATCAAGGTTCCAAGGCTTGTATACAGCTTTTGATGGTCAGGGTAAGGGGTTGTAGAGTTGGGTATAGGACTTTTGCCGGTAGCACGTTGGAATGCTAGGGCGGCGTTTGGATCAGGGTGGAGGGTTTCAGGACTTGGTTCTGGGTCAGGGCGCCGAGAACACTGTTCTCGAGATAGTATATTATAGTATCATTGAGTATATCGTGGTATATTATCATATACTAATTTCAGGGCTTGCAGATTGGGATTTAAAGTGCCTGTTGTTCGGGCATTCAGGGTTTGTCTCTCCAGTGCTTTTAAGGGTAGGCATCCATTGCTTTTTCAAGGTCAAGGCTGAGGGTTGAGTTGGGGGGCGGGGTGCTTAGGCATGAGGGTGGAGGGCAGGGCGGGAGAGATTAGCAGAGTCAGGGTCTCAGGAGCCTTAGAGTTTAGGGTTTAGGGCGTTCATCTTTGACGCTGGCGGTTTAGGCTGCTGTCACGTTTGGACTTCGGTCGTCATGGATTGGGTTCATGGAATTTAGAGTTGGGTTAGGCTGCAAATCTTTGATGCTTACATGTTCCAGGGCGAAGGTTTCGATTGTGTTTTTGGGGTTTCATAGCTTCGGCCTAGGGTCTGCAGAAAGGGTGCATAGAGTTTGAATCTCGGGCTTTTAGGATTACACTACGCAGGTTTGAGATATCGAAAGTGAAGTTTAAGGGTTTCGCTGGTAATGCCGTGGGATCCTCGTGTCAGAAATTAGTTACGTAGTGTATAGCCCTAAACCCTAAACCCTAGACCCTAAACCCGGTTTAAGGGCGTGAGGCCTTGAGCACCCGAATTGAGAAGTTTTGTAGGGCTGGGGTCTAGGAGTTCTCAAGATAGAGTTCGGGGTTTGTTAAGAGATTCTTCGGGTTCGGATTTAAAGCTGTAAGATTTCTTGGCTAGGGTCAAGGCTTTCAGGGCTAGGGCTGGGTTTTTTGGGGTCAGGTAGGGTTGTGCAGAGTACCGAACTCAGCTTTGGCGGCAAGCTGAAAAACATTGCGCGTTCGCAAGCGGCCAGGCTCAAGCAGTCACAAGCGACCGTCCTTCTGGCACTGCGGGGGTCCACACGCTCAAGATTTCAGAGTCAGTCGCAAAACAATGTAGCGGGAACGGGCAAGGATCGCCAAAGTTTTGCCAAGTTGCCCGATGGAGTATCAACGAAAGAGGTTCCAAAAAAAAGACTTCATTGTTCCAAGTAGGGAAATAAAGGAACATCATCCTTGTATAGCTCCTATGTAAGGGATATACTCCCTTATTCCCAATGAAGAAACAAGGCATGGAATCGTTCAGGCCCATGCCTGCATCAGCCCCCAAGCCATGCGTTCCTGCGAGTAGGGTTGTAATGATTCATATTAATATGTGTGTTTTATCTCATTTTCATTTCTATTCTTGTTGTGATCAAACTTATTGTTGCTATTATTCTTATTATGATTATGAGCTTCCTCTTCCATCTCACATGAAGGCATCCTGATCAACCTCGATGCTCTCTTGGGCTGCCAGGAGCTGGTCCAGCCTGATGCGAAACTGGACTGAATGCAGAGTCCAGTTCGCAATGGAGTTCGAGGTCGCAACAGGCGATGGTATGCCTTGATTACGGCAGTTCATTCCATTCAGGAAAGAAGTCAAAAGACAAATGCGCCTCGATCAAATGCTTCGCTTCTTCAGCAGACCTGTCATCAAGGGCCATGAAGCAAAACACCGTCAATCTTAAATTGTTGAGGCTCTGGCGCAGGCTTTCTTTCCTCAGGCTTCATGGTCCTTCCACGAATGTCAGGCTACCTCCACACCCACAACGTAACTTTGCTGGCCAACTGTGTCTCTTGATCAAGTCCTAAACCCTAAACCCTAGACCCAAGCACACAAGCCTCGGTACTGTTGTCAACGAGAAGGGGTCCGGCACAACTGCAGCCTGGAGTAGTTGGGCCCAGAAATGGAGAATCAAATGCAAGAGAGAGCAAGAGAGGCTCGAAAATAAAATGGAAACGTGTATATATATATATAGATGTATACGTATACATGTATTTATGTCCATGTGTACATATATAGGAATATACAGGGATATTAGGGCAAAAATGCAGAATCAACTGGAAAAGAAACTTGAACATGAAGTGGAAAGTTCGCAGGCAAAGGCTGTCTCGAGGAGTGATACTATAGGAACCGGTAGCCACAGCAATAAGACTTGGCCTTGTCGCCGGGCTACCGAAGAAATATGAAGTGGAAACTGGGATCCTATAGGGGTTTACAGTTTACAGACTAAACAGACTGGGTTTATATAGGGGCTTACAGTTTCGAGACTGAACAGGCAAAAACGGCTCATCATCTTTTCGCGCTACGCTGCCAAGCGCTGGTCCTGACCAAACCGCCTCTTTTGGCAGAGTCTCCCTGAAAGCTTCATGACGGGGCCTGTAGAAGGGGGTTATACAGGGGTTATGAAGGAGATATGTGGGGATTATGTAGGGATTATATGGGGGTTGTATAGGGGTTGCATGGGGGTAATACAGAGATTATATAGGGTTATATGGGGCAATATGACGGTTCTAGTATATGGGATGCCCTGGCATTCTGGGTTGATGTTAAGGAACTTAAACTGAGGCAACTACGGTACCATATTGGGTATACATGGTATGTAAGATTTAGGGTTAAAGGACTATAAATTAAGTTACCATAATGGGTTTATATAGTCATTACTACTGTAGGGTTTCCCCAATATGGTAACTTACATCTAGTTCCTTAACAGCAACCCAGCATTCTCCTGCGCAGTTTCAATAATCCCCTCCCCCTAGTATAAGACACCCCACCCCCACAAATATTAAATATTCGCAATATATACTATAATGTGCCACTGTGGTGAGAATTTAATATAGGGGGGTGGAGGAGGTTAATATTAGGGGGTGGGGATTACTGCCGCGCTATGAAAGTGCTGTTGCACTCTCACAAAGCTGTGCAAGGTCTTCTCCATGTGCAGTCTTGTGCCTCAAATGGGGCCGATTGCCAGTCCATCTTCGGGATCAAGCACTTGGCCCAGGCCGCTGGAACGATCTGTATCACTGCCACCAAAGGATGAACGTCTGGAGCTGGCTGGTCTGCCTTTCTCCTGCACAAAGGTCTCAACAGCCTCATCCTGGCTTGCGGCGCTTGCGGCGCTTGCGGCTTGCTCTTTCAGCAGTTTATCCGAACGGGACAGTCCTACGCCATGCTCGGGCTGCTCGGGGTGGATGACTTTGCCTGGCCCCCTTTCTTCCAGCTTGCTCATCAGCAAATTCAGATTGGCCTCAAGATTCAACTGAACAAGTCGAAGCTCGGAAGACAGCTGAATGCAACGGCTCACACAGTCAGAGCAATCGCTACTGATCCGGGCAACAGCGCGCAGGTCTTCAGCCTCCAGCCGCTTCAGACCATCCTCCATAGTGTGTACTTGATGATAGCTGACACTTGGCGAGCCCATGATAGGCCCAAACATTGCATTTGCGGCAGTCACGTCAGAGTTTGCAAGTTGTCTGTTGTAGTAGGTCGTTTCCAGCTCAAGATCCGAGGTGTGAGACGAATCCGAACCTGAGTGGCACGAAACTTCAGAATCCTCAGCATTGTCAGGCTGTAGCCAGCTTTCGGCAACACGGGCCGAGAGCAGGGGGCGGTGAAGGGAGCGGTTTCTCTTTGAACCTCGTCGCCGTGCGGCTCGCCGGCGTCTTTCGCGGTCGCGGTCTTCGAGCATGACATCAATAAAAATGGCAGGGACAATGGACACGGAGGAGAGGGACAGGAAAACAAAGATCGCAAAGAAATACAATGTGGGTGGGTGCAACGTTATAACCGGCTCAATTGAGGAGATCCAGCCGTCCATCGTCATGATCTTGAATAAAGTCCACATGGTAGCACCCAAGTTGCCGTAGCAAGCTGCGACTTCGGCATCTGGAAAATCCCAGAGCATGTTAGTTGCACAGATGCTGAGGACTAACAAGAATGCCAAGATGACTGCCAGGAAGTTCAGCATTTGCCAGACCGCAATGTGTGACACCTTGCTGAAATCTTCCATGAATTTGCTTGATCCCAACAGTCGAATTAAGCGAAGCAGTCGAACCAAACGCACAATACGCACCACGCGGAGAGCTGAGAGTGCATGAACGAACCTGCCCTCGAAGGTGTCCAGGAACATGTCCAAGATGCTGATCAAATTTAACACAAGATCGAAAACGTTCCAGTTGGCATCACTGTCAAGCAGGAAGAACTTTCTGAGACCGTCCACGCACGACAAGCATCGCTTGCTGGTATAGTACTGGAAGCCATAAGCTTGGAGAGAGCAGAATGTAAAGGCAAACATGGCTTGCGCCCAGTCTGAAAACGTTCGCATTCTCTCGCTGGAGATAAAACATGCCTCTAGGAAAGTGATGACCACGCTCAAAACAATGGCCACTGCTGACAAGCGCTCATGGAATTCGAAGGTCAGTCGCTTTGTCTTTGGCGAGCAGCGATGTTCGTTGGGCTCAGGATCGGAAGCAAGTGGCACTCGCATTATGAGGGTACAGCAGGGATTGCAAACAAAAACAGGGTAAAGGACAGAAGCTCGAGCCAGACATCTACCTAGCGTTATGGTTATACAGGGGATACTGGAAAAAATGGAAACTGTCGTGATTCCCAAAGTTAGGGTCCAATTTTGGTACAATATAATCCATAAGGCATGGACATCTGTTAATTCCCCTGCTAGTTTGTTTTTTTAGGTTCTTCTTGATTTGACAAACTGGTGGCTGATGGGCGTGATGGATGGTGTGTTGTGAAAGTCTGTAGGATCACCTGTGCGATTCTGGTTGTTCCAATGCACATGCCAGTTGTAAGAAGCTCTTGTTCAAGAGTCGGCGGTTTTGTAGGCCTAAACCCTATACAACCCCATTACATAGCAAGAAGCAGCAAGCATGTCAGGGCAACCAGGTCTGGAAAAGTCTGGAGAAGAGTCGGTGGTACCGCCAAGGCAGCAGAGCCTTGGAAGCACTCCGGAATTACATGATAAGCCTTTACTAGGGGTACCTTTCAAGTGGTTTTTGGGGGTTATATAGTGGCATATGGGGATATATAAGGTTTAGCGTTTAGGGGGTTAGTGCGGAATGAAAGAATGTGTTGTACAGGGCTTACATAGGGATGATATTCCCTACTAACCACCAGTAAGTCGAGGCTTCAGGGCAAGCCTTGGCCACTCGCTTCAGCAGGGCCAGGATTTGGCGCCTCTCATTTCATGGGTTCTCTCATTCTTACCATGATTTGTTTAGTACCATTATAACCAGTATTAATAATATTAGTAGTAGTCGTAGTGGTATTACTATTATTACTAATACCATTACTATTATCATTACAGATCATTACTAATTAATATATAAAGAAAAACAGGAGATGAGCCTGTACATCCCCAATCACCCGTAGGCCAACCTTGCAAAAGGGAGCAATGATGCTGAACATATCTGAACATGCTCACACGCAGCATGTCCAAATTCGTGCGATGACACATTAATTTGCTGAAGCTTTAGCAGGCGGGCCGCCTGCAAAGATACATTTCTGTCCTTGGTGTCCTGAGGGTGAGAGTGAAAGCTACAGCTTGAAAAGAGATTCAAAAGCTGCCGACTCTCCGTACCATGCTGGCAAGCAGTCCTGCAGTCGTAGACTTCCTTCGAATGCTCCAGACGCCCAGGTTTTAGAAGCAATCTCGGCGCATCCCAACCTCGGTACATGAGCAACAGAGGATGAAAGCTAAACATTAACATTGTGCCCAAACTTGGGGTTATAGGGATAATGGAAAAGAGAAATAAAATACTATACTATGATACGGTATATATTGGGGTAAGTTGTGTGTGAGTTGCATCAACTTAGCTTTGACCGCTATTTATCCTCTGTGCCCAAACAATGAGACATGACCCCAACATAACCCCAATATAACCCTAATATAACCCCAAAATATAGCCCCAATGTAACCCTAATAAATCCTGAATATATAACCCTAATATAACCCTAATATTGCCCCAATATAACCCTAATATTGCCCGAATGGTACCTATATTTCTTATCAGGGGGTCGCGTGGGCAAGGCACGACTCTATCAAACATGATGCTCCATACTTCGTCACAGTCCACGCAAACACCTCGTCATGACAACCCCATACCTGCAGAATCCCCGGTACCTTCTCCTGCCGGCTCTTAATTAGGAATCTGGGAATATACTATATCGGAATTATATTGGGATGATATTCCCCGAAGTATTCCCCACTAACCCCAGTATATACCCGGTTGTAATACATAATCATTTAAATGTTCTTTTCCATCATGCAAATATCTTCCCCTATTCTCTTCTAAGAACCAGCAACCCTAAACCCTATATGTTCCTTTATATTATACATGCATATATTCTCTTGTTCCCTACTAAGTTACTAAGAATTAGTAACTTCTTCTGAGGTTGGCACACTTCGTCAGTTCGACCATCATCAAAATCATAAATGGTGACTTTGACCACTCCGTGTCCAGGGACAATCCTAGGTTAGGGTTTAAGGTTAATCGTTTGGGATTAGGGGCAATCTTCGACCTACGGGAGTTTGTCGAATTGAGGTTTCAAGGGACCTCCAGGGATACATGTGGATTTTACGGGGATTTTAAGGGGTAAAGTCTGACTGACTCCATGCATCAGCGCAAATTGTGTGCTTGCCAAGTCTCAACAATCCCGTTTCTTCCCAAACAGGATTCCTTGGGCAGAGATAAAATGCGCGACAGATCAACGTGGGCACATGTTGCTTTGCATCACCTGGGGTTAAACATCCGCCTAAACACATCCCCAATATCTGATCCTCAAACATAAGTTTAACCCAGTGGCACAGTGCGACTCAATGTCTTTGTGCGGAACCGACTTTGGGATCCCAGAACTTCCACAACCTAAGTGAAAAACAAGCATCATCTGGCTAGCGCAAAGTCGGCCAAGGCTGAGAATTTGGCACAGTAAGGCTCTGTCGCCTTTGCCTGGTCCTCATGACGTACCCCTGCCCACGAACAAAAGACCAACGTAACATGTCGAACTGCTGCTGATTTCGCGCCTGTGGCTGATTTGATGGTAACCTCAATCTGCTGTGCCGCAACCTTGTCGCGTGACACATAGCATGCATCCCCTTCCAATATGTAGGAAAAGTTCATGCAATCAACATGGCCTTGACTTCACCGACGTCGACATTCATTAAAATGCCATCAGGAACCTACATGCTTTTCATTTCACACGTCTAAACGTTCGCGGTTCGCATCGTAAGTAGAAAGGCTGGCTGCAGTTGAAATATGCGGTTGAAGCTTTGAAACATGTCATATTATTCCCTCATGGTCATCGCACGCTCACAGGCACATCAGATCGCGGTTGTCTACTCACTTTTCAAGCTTTGCCGTTGCTGATATGTTGGCTCTGGTTGTGAAATGTGCGCCGACTGTAACAAACCTATCATGGCCACAAAATGACAGCACATGTGAATTCTACAAAGCCATCTCATCCAATATGTGTAGAGATGGGCGCAGGACTCGCAGACAAATGAAAGAGCACAACAGTCTGCCCTATTGCAAGTCGGATGCAGTTGATACGATTTTCCCTCGCAAAGCGGACACTGGTAACCATGTCTAATCCATTTCATGGCTCCACATTGCCATGTCATCGAACAACATGGTCCGCACATAAAGAAGACAGCCCACATTGGCATTCCCACATAAGGACGACAACACAAAATGGCATTCCTGTTTTCGGTCCCATTCCATATCAAATCATGGTAAAACATGAAACCCAGGATATGGGGGTGGGAAGAAAATTGTACGTTTTTCCTTCGTGGCTGATTTGGGAACAGATCATTCAAAAATGTCCCGACCAAGGAGCGGTGTTCATCAGAAATAGATTGCTAATCTCAAACATACGTATTCAAATACACACAATTCAGAAATGCTGCACAACACTCGGACAGGAACCTTCATTTTCGTTCTTCGTCTGAATGGCGAAATCGGATGTGTGTCACCCACACATCCCTGAGGACTCTAGAAGGCACACAGGCCCGCATGAGCACTGCGTTCGATCCCCACGGTGGGTAGGGTGGGAACAAAAATATTTCTGCGTACCTCTGAGCCATATACTCACACAAAGCATGCGATCACCACGATTGGAACCTGTGAAACTTTGAAACCATAGCTGAAAAACAAGCGCTCCAAAAACGATCATGAAATACCGTTCCATGCATTTCAGAATACAGTCTCACACGAAAACAAATCAGCCATGGTTTTCGCCACATGCCTTAACAGGCACCCTAAGAGACTTGAGCACACACAGGGATGAGCAAGTCTGACTATTTCAAAGCTGAAAAAACTGCTATAGCCAGCGCTCAATCCTTCTTTTTGCGTCCAAGACAAGCAGGGTACACGAGGTGGCCAGAGATGGCTCGCCAGGGTCAGAGACAGTGTACTGAGCTCGCCGCAGCTACCCCCTCACTGCACTGTTCCTCACCTGATCAGACAACCACGCACGTAGCATTGCTCTTCGATCTCCGGTAGAAGCCTTGTTAATTTTTGGGCTGGCTGATTATCATCCGAGTACCACAGACCAGGAACATCTGGTAGAAAGGCAACCACTCTATGTTGCCCTGCCTGTCTTGAAGGCCTGAAATGAACAACAGCTGTGAGGATTTGATACGTTTGCCATCTAACCTCAAGCCCCTGAGGATCGTTAAAAACTGGTAGCTCCAGTCTGTGGTTGTCCAAGTCAACAAAAATCATATGCTTAACACTCCCATGTTTAGACTTTATTTCCCCGGGTATGTTGTTGAAGACCCTGTCTGTCCTTGCACAGGTCAGAGGTTGCACAGGTTGCATGAGCCCATAGGTTGAGTGGGGATTGAGCGGAGTGCTCATGCGGGCATCTGTGCTTTTGAGAGTCCTCGGGGATGTGTGGGAGACACGCGTCGGATTTCACCATTCAGCCGAAGAGAGAAAATCAAGGTCGTTGTCCGAGTGTTGTGCAGCCCATTCAGTTGAGTATACATATTTCTGAATTGTGTGCATTTGAATGCTTATATTTGAGAAAAGAAATATTTCTGATGAGCACGGCTCCTTGGTCGCGACATTTTTGAGTGATGTTTTCCCAAATCAGCCGCAAAGGAAAACGTCAGCATGAGCCGCGACTTCTGCGAGTCTGCAGCCGTACCACCTGTTTCACCCCATTAGCAAATCGCTGCCACAGAGCAGCCGCAACCACTGGTCGTGAAAATAGCTCGCGAGTAGGTCAGACCAGACCATTGCAGTTGAAAGTCAAAAGGATGAGGGTTCTCCCTGTAGCGTGGGAGCTGAATGAAGACGTGAGTGGGGGTCCTGTGGAGGGCATGTATGGCGTGTTGCGCATGCCAGGAGTTTATGGCACTTTGAACATCAGAACTGCATAAGCCATCAGGGGCATAAAAACATGCACTTGACCACCGTGTATGCATTCTTCACTCGCGCCTTCCACTTGCAAGCACGCACCCCATGTAAATGGTTCACCTGTCCACACAAGGCGAGGCAAAAGAAACTGCAGAAATTCCACAACGTCATGCTGATCCTATGGCTGGCTCCATTTGAAAACGAAAGAAGTTCACGGGACTCAATCAACATATATACAAAGTTGCAGACAGTGGGGCACATTTTCAACATGGGGATAGACGCACCTCACGTGCCCCACCACCCCTCTTAATCCTTTTAACGGGAGGTTGGCTAAGAAGGCTCCAGTGATGGGGCAAAGGCAGCTATCCCCAACAAACCCCGGGCCACCTAACCCTTGAGTTCCCTCCGCGAGGGATCATCATTTTCATTCAACCGCTCGCGCTGTGTCAGCACTACTGCGGGCGCAACACAACCTTTCGGCGCGCCGGACAACGAAAAGTCTGCTCTCTTCCGCCGTGCACTACAGCACACGCCTATAGAAAAGAAGATACTAATTGCAGCAGATCTCATTGAGTTCCGCTACACTGGCAGTGGCACCAATCCGATTATCATCATGCACATGAAGGGTCGGATGAACGGCTCCCCTTTGCAGGTACCCGAAATCTGAGAAGCTGCACACTGAGAACATCCGGGGCCGCGACAAGTGCAGCATTGGCTCCATGCTGATGTACGTAGGCCCAGTCCTCCACAAGTGACTGCAGGCTCCCCCTGTCGGCACAGGGAGATGAAGCAGCGGCACAGCACTTCCTCTATCGCGAACTTCCACACGCTGATCAACTTGTAGACGACTTTCCCAGGTACCTTGCATGCATTCAATTGGATTGCCCGCATTTAGGTGAGTCAAGAGCTCGGCCACATCATGCTGCTCGTGGATGCGTGGCCAGTTCTCCAGCATTGCGGAGCCATGCCGCTCTCCTATGAAGTTGGACATCTTGATGGGCAGAAAGCAAGGCACGCAAAGGCTGGTGAAAGGCACCGTACCTTCTGGATCTTCGCTGCTCTTTGAGCATAGGTCCAGAGCAGCGCCTGCACCAGGGAGGTAAGGTAGCACAAGTTGGAGGGGTTATCGAGGATCACGGGGATCTGAAGTCCTTAGCCAGCCTACAATGCTCGCTTGGCTGTTCTGTACCCCTGTATCTCCCTCCGCCACTGACTGCGCAGTGGCAGGCGCGCGGCTGCCGGTTCGCGTGCCCTGCGTATTGGGGCCGCAGCGCGGCTTCCCATGTGTTTTACTATTCCACATTCATGAAGTCTGAAAAGGGTATACCCGGAGGCAAGGCCCCCTTTTTACTTTCTGCGGTTGCTGCTTTGCCCTAACAGGTCCTCCAACTCCTGGGATAACGGTCTGTGGCTGCGCTCCGGCCGAGTTCTGGCCGCGATGAGGCTCATTGCCGACAGGTCTGTGAATGCCTTGAGCGCAATCCTGATGTTGGCCTTCTCCTCGCACTCCCGGGACACCACAAGGAGGAATGATGTAGTTGGCTTCTTCGAGGTTGCTTCCAGACTGCCAATGGAGTGGAACTTGTGTGCTACTCCTGGCTTCACTAGCTGCTCCTTCAGCAACCTGACTCCCTGTACGATGTCCACATGCGGTAGCGTGGTCCCACTTCACATAGGCCCAACGTAGCGGATCCTTCTGTATAGCACCCTTGGTGATAGTGGAGTCTGAGCCGACGCGTCGGTCTCCATCTTCACTAGTCGTGCCTCCAACTCCATGAAGACTGATCCCAACAGAGCCTGTCGAAATGAGCAGCTGCACGTTCCCGCTTCCCGGCTGGACTTCCACTGCTTGGTGGTGGCTTGTAGTTGCGGGATTATGTCCAGTCCGCCCGTCTCCATGAATATGACGAACCTGTCTGCTTCTGGGAGTTGCAGTGTGTTCTGATGGTGCATTAGCAATTTGGCCATGGCCAGTGTTGCTCCAGAATTCTCCCTCCGCGGGGTCGAGCGCGGCTCCGTCTGCCGCTTGCCTCCTTCGTTTTTCTGCACCTTGTGGGCATTAGCTCGTCCTCGCTGTGGGAATCGGCACCTCCGCCGTCATTGGTGATTCCATCTTCCACATGGCCTTGACTTCGTCCAGGGCAGATTCCATTGTAGGAGGGGAGGACGATTTTGCGGTGACCACCTGTGAAGGTAAGATGTGTACCCAGGTAAGTGTCCAAGTCTGCCGGGGGTACACGCGCCTCTCCGTCCGGACCCTCCGTTCTCCACCAGAACTTGTTGTCCTTCCGGACAAGAAATTGTTTGAGGACTTTTTTAGTCTCGATCCCTTGACCTTCAGAAGCAGCTGCGTTTGTAAGGATCATCATGTTTTTTCATTCAACCGCTTGCACTGTGTCAGCACTACTCAGTTGCTGCTGCGGGCGCAACACAACCCTTTTCGACCTTATGGCGCGCCGGACAACGAAAATTCTGCTCTCATCGCAGCGCACTACAGCACACGCCTACAGAAAAGAAGGTACCAATTGCAGCAGATATCATGGATTTCCGCTAGCTGGCAATCCGAATCCATCATGTACACCCAGGGCCGGAACTGCTCCCCTTTGCAGATGTGACTGAAGACTCTCTACATCAGTGGATGGGAAAAGTCATGGTTTGCCGTATCTAAAGGCCCCCGGTAAAGGCCGGCGTCAGTGCAGTGACAATGTGATAGATCCCTGAGCACAGGCGATACAATGCGATGGTGAAGTTTCCTGTCGTCAGTAACCAAAATCGAAAGAGCAGCACACTGAGAACATCCGGGGACGCGACAAGCGCAGCATTGGCTCCATGCTGATGTACGTAGGCCCAGTCCTCTACAAGTGACTGCAGGCTCCCGCTGTCGGCACAGGGAGATGAAGCAGCTTCCTCTATCGCGAACTTCCACACTGACCAACTTGAAGACGACTTTCTCAGGTACCTTGCATGCATCAATTGGATTGCCCGCGTTTAGGTGAGTCAAGAGCCCGGCCAGATCATGCTGCTCGTTGATGCGTGGCCAATTTTCCAGCACGCGAAGCCATGCCGTGCGCCTCTGAAGTTGAACATGTTGGTGGGCAGAAAGCAAGGC
>CAJNIZ010046276.1:0-31341 GCA_905231905.1 Symbiodinium pilosum | reverse complement strand
GGACAGCAAGTTGAGGCTTGTCAGATCCCTTGCATCACACATTTTGTCAGCTCCAGAACGGGTGATGTTAGAAGCCGCTTTGCAGCAACTGCCCTGAGCAGCACCAGACCGCATTTCCTTAATCCCCATCCAGTAACTGGTACCCTGAAACTGCTGCTTACGGCAGAACGTGTTCATGACCGGGGGAGGGTCTGAAATGGCTTTCCCAAATTATGTCTGAACCTTAGGTGAGACCCCGTTTTAGACACATATTTGGGTCTATAGTGCCGCTCCCAAGCACCGTTCCACAAATTCAGGGTACATGGACACCATCAAAGCACATGCGCAGGACAGCAAGTTCAGGCTTGTCAGATCTCTTGCATCACGCATCTTGTCCCCTCCAGAATGAGAGATGTTAGAAGCCGCTTTGCGGCAACCGCCACGCAGGACCAGAGTGCCATTTAGACCTTCAGAGCTGCAATTCGCAGGTAGAGTGCCGCTCGGAACTTGACTCATGAAATTCCAGGCCGTGGTACTATAGACAGTGCAGACCCGCTTCATGGTGGATCTGAAGGTTATGTGGAAGGTGCGACGAGGTTAGCCCCCAACATTCAACACGATGCAAATGAGGAGCTGAACACTAGCTCTGCCACTACGATTGTTTTTGCATCTAGATGTAGATGGCCGGCAAAGAAGCACATGCGTGGGACGGCCTGCACTTGTCTCATCCTTAGCAGCGGACGTTGCGCCAGCTCTGTTACTTTTCGAAGCCGCTTTCCCACAAGTGCCGCGAGAAGCACCAGAGTGCCATTCAAACTACTGCAATTCAAAAGTAGAGTGCCCCGTGGAAGCAGACTCGTCAAACTTCGGCTTTGGCACTGCTCCCCTTCCTCCTAGTGTCGTGCATCGCCGCAGTTCTAGCATCTTCTTGCCTTTCTGACGGCCTCAAACCGCTTGCTTGCAGCGAGCTCTAACCACATGCAGCATGCGACGCCCACATCAGCGACATTTGAGCACCTGGTACCAGCAACTTGACATGTAGCAGGGCACAGGAGCAAGGTGCACTCGCATGCTGTCCGCCAAAAAAGTTTTGTAACCGGCACTCCGTACCTTTTTTCCTGCACAATGCAGCCTTTACCACTCGGGCGCCAACGCGGATCTGATAGAACTGATGAATTAGCGGCTGAATTTTCCCTGACTGAAAAGTCTAACTGATAGAGAGGCTCCCATTCGAACGAGGAATGACGTCGAAGGTTGCTAAGGTCGGCTTCCAATGAGCAGTAGGTTTGAAGTACGAGGCCCTCCTCATCAGAATGCTTAACGAAATGGGCAAAGACAAGTCATTGATGAAAAGAGCCAGTCAATTCCGTAGAACCCACTCTGGCTGGGCAAGCAAAAGCGTTCAAGTGATGGATCCGATTCGTACTGATGACGGGTATATCATTTGATAGCGGCAACTTCAAGTAGGCAGCCTTGAAGCGGCTGACCATTCTGCTGATGGACATGACCTTGGCTGCAAGCCATGGTGTGCCATAAAATCCAGCAACCTTGATCTTACATTTCTGGGGGGCCTGTAAATGTAAATTGGAGGGGAGCCCGTGCAAAAGTGAGTTAGGCACCGGGGTGCGCTGCTCTTCTTCCTCCTAGTTTCTCGCACAGAACCGCGTACACTGATGGTGCCACAGGCTGCCTTCAAGCCGTCCGCAGCGTCGCAGTCCCAGCATCTTCTTGCCTCTCTGCCAGCCTCAAGCCAGTTGCTTGCAGCGAGCTCCAAACACAGCATGCGATGCCCACACCAGGGACATCAGAGCGCTTGCTCAGCTGGGCAGCTGAGCAGCTAGACAGGCTTCCAGGACTCGGTCCCCACGCGCATCGTGCTGTATCCACATCCGCCGCCTCTGCCATTTCAGTGTCGGAGCTCAAGATCAGGAGCTGGCTCAGGGGTTCCGCAGATGATGGCCAGGTAGCGCAGCTTGCCAGTTGCAGCCGCCAGCTCGACTTCGGAGTCGTGGCCATTGGAGCCTCTCAGCTGCGAGGATGGGTATGACATACTCTCACAGGCCTACCAGGCACTGAGCTGCATGTGGAGTTTTGTTGCCGGGCTTCTCCGGCCCGTGCCATGAAGGCAACTGAAAGTCTCCAAGTCGCTCAGTGACCCAGTGACTCGGTGCATGCGACAAGGGGGCCGTAGGAGCGAAGAAATGAGCGAGCTCAGACTCCGACAGTGGGACATGTAGCAGGGCACAGGAGCAAGGTGCGCTCGCATGCTGTACACCAAAAGTCTCGTAAGCGGCACTCGGTTCCATACTGCCATCGGGCACTGCACTGCTGCAGCTGAGAGAGTGTAGAGCGCTGGAAGAGCACGGCGCTTTACCACAAGCATCCAAGCGAGTTGACTTGGTACAGAGACAGCAAAGTTTCTACTATGGAGGCTCCTTTGGTTATGGGCATTGTGCTACCGCACGCTTTGGAAACGCGCAAGTGCACGGCAATTGCCCAGCTGAGCAGCTGAGCAGCTAGTGAGGCTTCCAGGGTTGGGTCCGCATGCAAATAGTGCCTTGTCCGCAGCTGCCTCTGCCGTTTCAGCGCTGGAAGTCAACACACGCAGCTGGCTCAGGGGTGTTGCGGATGATGGCCAGATAGCGCAGCTTGTCACGTCCAGCAGCCAATTCGAGTTGTGCTGTGCAAGGTGCCCGAAGTTCTCGGCTGTGGCAGCATCGCAACTGCCCGGGTGGACGTGCCGTAAAAGTGCAGGCATGCATGCGTGACCGACCGCCAGGCATTTAAATGCATCTGCAGTGTTGTCGCAGATCTTTTCCGGTCGGTGCAATTAATGAAGGGGATTTAAAACTCCAAGTCGCTCAGTGACTCAGTGCACGCTAAAAAAGCGAACCACTGGAGCCCGGCAAAGAGCGAACTCCTAGCAGCTTGACATGCAGCAGGGCACAAGAGCTAGGTGCTCTCGCGTGCTGTCCACCAAAAAAGTCTCGTAACCGGCACGGTACCAGAATGCCATCAGGCACAGCACTGCTGCAGCTCAGAAGGTTTAGAGTGCCGGCAGTGCACAGCGCCTTACGACAAGCGTCCAAGCGGGTTGACCTGGTACAGAGACAGCAAATTTTACCCGTCGAAGCTGTTTGAGTTATGGGCATGGTTGCTTTTGCAGGCTCGCCTTTTGGACAGATCTCAGCGGCTTAGAATATGGATTTGACGGCTTTCCCTTTTTCCATCCCCGTTTTCCCTCGGGTCAGTACTGTGCGATGATGTGTTGTCAACACTGACGGTCCGCACTAAAGCGCCATTTGAACCTCAACAGCTGCAAATTATAGGTAGAGGGCACAGCTACTTGTGGAAGCAAATGCCTTGCTCTCCGTCGCTAGCTCATGATGCCAGTTGCGCACAGAGCCGTTGCACGTTGATGCTGCCGAGGCTGCTCGTCACCCAACCAGTCATAGCCAAACTGCCTGCCGAGTGCCGGTTTCAGCATGTTCTCATCTCTGTCCTAGCCCGAGCTTCTAGCCAAATGCTTGCAGCTGGCCGATGAAACAACATGAATTTCTTGAAGTATGGCGCACGCAGACTGCAAGCAGCAATCAGGTGCGTGAAGAGGGTAAGTTCAGGCTTGGCCTGACGCCCAGGCTTTCCAGGGTGCGGCATGGGCATCAGGCTGTGTGTTGTAAGGTTCCGAGGCATCTTGTGCCACTCCAATGTTTCCATTGTGCAGGCCCCCCCCGTGCAAACGTGCAAGATGCAATCCTTGGTTTAGCCTTGGATCAGAACTCGAGACTGCAACTCAGAGAAAAGTGGTGGCTCGCGGTGCGAGCACGTCAACGCACCAGGCTTGCAGACTGAAGTTGGGGATCCTTCCCTTGCTCAAGGCGCAAATGCAGCATGCGAGCGAAGACGTCAAGCTTGCAGCTCAGAACGTATACGGCAAGGCCATGTGACGGCAGGCACAGCTGTCTTCCAGCCAGCAATAGGCAAAGGTTCCTGAGGCCGACACGTCCTGTCATACCCTCACTCGTGGCCTGACAGTCCAACTAATTCAAAAAAGCAGGCCGTAGAGCGAGTAAAGGGTGTTGAATATGGACCAGTGGCACTCCTGGTGAACGCCGTAACACGCTTCTGGCCTACTCACCAGTAGCAGCCTGCATGGACGTCTTTGGGGCAGAAGTCAGCCACGGCCAGGTCCTTCTTTGCATTGCTACGCGTAGCTGCAGAATCAGATCAGCGTGCAGCTGCAGTCACAGTAAAACGAGGCTTGGCGGATCCCGTGTGTTGCTCTTTACCACGAATGCCCCAGCAGGTTGGCATGTCAAAGAATACGGGGACAGCAACATGTTGTTGATTCTGATGGTCCGCACGAGAGCGCCATTTGCACCTCCATAGTTGCAATTCAGAGGTAGAGTGCTGGCGGTGCGCGACTACTTGTGGACGCTGGCGTGTGAGGCCGCATGAATGGTGGCAATTGCCGCTCATCATCCAGCAACGTCGCAGCCAAGCAATTTCCAGTGTTCCATTTTCAGCATTTCTAATCCTTCCATCTTGAAGCCGATGGCCATACAGCCAGGCAGTGACACCCTGGGTGCCCAGCGGGCACGTCATGCATATCATGCAACATAACAGCATGGGAATGAAGGCGCCGCAGATGGCCACTTCAGGCTTGGCAGATTTGCCCGTTTGCTTCGCTTTAGCAGCAGGTGCGTGGCCATGTAAGAGCTACGGCATTTGGCCACCAAGCGCTGTAGCTCGAAGTTGAGGGTACATCCTCAGAGTCCTGTTGTAGGTTTCTGTGGTGTTAAGCATGCTGTTGTTGACGTGTCATTGCTATCTCGTGGCCGAATGAAGGACATAGCTGCTTGCCATTGCACGACTGATGTCGGAAGGTGCTTAATGCCCGAGCGATGCAGTGTGCAGCGCTGGCATCTGTGACATGGACGTGTTGTTGCTCGCTAGTTGTGCTCGTCCGCAGCAGTCAGCACTGACGACAATGGTTGTCTTTCAACCAGATGTCAGCCCCACCCAGGGCATGTTTTGCAGTCCCATCCGCAGCAATCTGATGAACGTAAAGCTGCAGTCCGTGACTGCAAAATGAGGGTTGGCGGGCCTGTGTTTAAGTACGGAGGTAGATCCTTGTGTGCTGGCAGGCAGCAATTCTGCGTGAGATATCAAGTTCAGTCCATGCAGATCCTGTCCCACTGTGATCATATTTGCCCCAACATGGTGAATGTCGGAAGTTGCTTGGTGCCAAAACAACGCGTGCGCAGTGTCAGCATTTGAGACATGCGTCGCAAGACATACGTCCAGGCCGGGTGTCATGCAAAGCAATGTCAACGTGCTACCGGAGACCATGCGCTAAGAAAATATTCAATCTGCCCACAGCCTGTTTGTTTCGCTACAACACGCTACCGCAAGGGAGTGATTCTGTGGGAGGGTCATCACGTACCAATTTGCCATTTTCCAATGTCAGTGGGGCAGCTCTGATGCAGAACGTAGCTCCAGAGAATTGGTTTCAACGCATGAACACTATGATTGGTGTTGATGAGTCCTTGTGTCAAGAAGGGCATGATGATTCCAACAGTCAGCCGTGCGAGAAATTAAGTTTAGCCGCCTGCACAGCCTGTGCACTCCACGGCGTGGGAGGCTGCTTGGCGCCTGATGAAAGCCAGGCGCACTGGCATATGGGACACGAGCCGAAATGCTGCGCGCGGGATGCAGGTGGTCGCATGTGCGCGATTGTTCACGACCTGCTTGGACCTTTTTGGAGCGTGCAGGTTGATGGACAGGAGCATGTGCGGGACGACGACCGGACGCTCAGAGTGTGGCATTTTTTGTCGATCCTATTAGTCCTTCTTGCTTGTTACTCGGTGTGATTGACCGCAGAAGTGGCAGCAGTGAACACCCTGGCCTTTCAACCAGACATCAGCTGCAGCCATGGCATATCCGCAAACTCCAGTAGCTCGCAGCTGCGTTCACGGCAAATCTCAGGCTGGGTGGATCCCATGTCTTGCAGTTTGCAAAGTTTGCCCCACAGGCCTGAGCGGCGACATGTTGAGGTATACAAGAGCACTGTTGCCCCTTTGTGCCGGCAGGGGGCAATCATCAGATGTGAGGCACTTCATCAGGCCATGGAGATCCTGTCCAGTTTCATGGTCGTGTTTGCCCCAACATTGCCAGGACAATGCAGGGTGCAGCGCCAGCATTTGGGACATGCGTCACAGCGCAAACGTCCAGGCGGGTTGACATTGAAGGCAATGTCACTGTGCTGCTGGAGACCGTGCGCCAAGAAAACATTCAATCTGCCCACAGCCTGTTTGTTTCGCTACAACACGCTGCCGCAAGGGAGTGACTCTGTGGGAAAGGCATCACGTATCAACTCATCATTTCCTATCGCTGGGGGGACAGCTCTGATGCATAAAAAGGCTGCAGCTGGTTTCAACACATGAACGCTGCGATGTGTGTTGATGAGTCCTTGTGCCAAGGAGGACGTGATGACGCTAACAGTCAGCCGCGTGAGAAACCTTGAATTTAGGCTTCAGAGGGCGTACTGGCATTTGGGACATGTGCATTTACGCATACCCCAACACCTGCTTTCTCAATGACGTTCGTGTCCCTAACCTCCCTCTTGGCATTCCCTAAGCCCACTTTGTGTATAGGAAGTAGCTGCAAGACTTGAATCCAAAGACGCGACTCTTACATATAGTTCTGTCGTTCGCAGGGAAGGTTCTACATCTAAACAGTGATTGGCCACGTCAATTGCTCCCTGCAATTGCTGCCTTCCCAGAGGCTGGTTTTGAGTCCAGCTTCAAGTATGTGGTTACCTGGTTTGCTGGGATTGGACGTAACTCTGAGGTTTTTTTCAACTACTTCACTTCCTGGGCTCCGGGCCACTCTGACACCCCGCTTTCAAATTGGCTTTGATGTCTGCATGGTCCCAGGCATGTAGAGGCTGCTGTAGTGGATTTTCTCCCGCAGGGCCATGCGCGTTGGAAGCGCGCGAGTGCAAGGCACTTGCCCAGCTGAGCAGCTGAGCAGCTAGCAAGGCTTCTGGTGCTCGATCCGCAGGCGCATCGTGCATCGTCCGCGCCTGCCTCTGGCACTTTAGTGCCGGAGCTCAAGATCAGGAGCTGGCTCAGAGTTTCAGCAGATGATGGCCATATAGCGCAGCTTGTCACGTCCAGCAGCCAACTCGAGTTGTGCTGTGCAAGGTGCCCGAAGTTCTCGGCTGTGGCAGCATCTCAACTGCCCGGGTGCATGTGCCGTAAAAGCGCAGGCATGCATGCCTGACTGACCACCAGGCATTTAAATGCATCTGCAGTGTTGTCACAGATCTTTTCTGGTCGGTGCAATGAAGGGAATTTAAAACTCCAAGTCGCTCAGTGACTCAGTGCACGCTAAAAAGCGAACCACTGGAGCCCGGCCAAGAGCGAACTCCTGCTCCAACAGGTTCTCCGTCTCCTGGTCAACTGAGTGAAGCGGCCTGGCAGAACGGAGCGGGCCGTGGTTAGGTTCTCCATCATTGTTTCAATTACGTAGGGTGTGGGGTTTAGGGCCTAAAGTGTAGGGGTGATTTCCTCTAGCTTAGGAGAGCCCTTGAGTCCTGCAGCTCTGTGAGCCCTCACCTTGCAGCTGACACATCGTTGTCTGACTGGTTTTCGCCACGTCGTATGCAGCGAGGGTTCACCGTCGCATCATGTAGGGCTCTGTCAAGACCTCTGCTCGAAAGCGGGCGGACACTGGGAGTGCCGGGAAGTGGAGCGGAACCTGAGGTAGCCACGCTTGCCTTGAAATCTGATGAAGGGTGCAAGTGCAGGACACTTTGCAGCGCAGTTGAGGTCCGGAAGCTTGATCCACATGATCCACCAGCTCGATCCAGCCTAGTAGTCGACCGGTGTACTGGCTACAGGAACATTTGGAAAACGTGAGCTGGCAGATCTCTGCACTGTAGTGGTTGGGTGGGTGTCTTGCTTAGGAATTTAGGGATGCTGCCTCTGCCAACTCCGTTGTTTTCTTTCCTTTCCAGTTCGTTCGCTGCTGGGGTTTACGGGCAAGAGACACGGGCGAATTACTAGCTTTCCGTAACCATTGTCGTGGTGGAGACACTGGCTTGGTGCTGGTGGCGCAGGTTGGTGTTGGAGCAGGAGGAGGAGGAGGAGGAGGAGTTGGTGGTGGTGGTGGTGGTGGTAGTGGTGGTGGTGGTGGTGGTTGCTATTGGTTTTGCTTTTGGTGGTACTGGTTCTGGTGCTGGTGCTGGTGCCGTTGGTGCTTGTGCTGCGGGAGGTAGTGCTGTCGTTGGTTTTCCTGGTTTTCAGGACTTCAATTTCTGTTTTCTTGTCATTATCTTGCTCTGATTCCTTCTGATTATCCAGAGCTTTTCATAACCTATGAAGCCTCTTGGGTCTCTCGCACTTCCGCCAGAACCAAGCACTTTCGAATTACCACCAGCAGGCTACTGCTTGCTCAGGTTCGCATATTGTCACCTTGCAGATGTTGCAGCTGTTCACTACATCTTCACATCAGTTGCGGTGTGCACGCGTTTCTTTCAGGTAAGGGTTGCAAGTTGCCATGGTATGCCATGGTGTTACAAGTGAATCGATACAGTCAGATAGTGCTCGTTCGCATGTGCACCTTTTGATTCGGTATGGTTCAGTTTTCTGAGCTTCCATTTTCTTGTCCACTGTCTCAATATAACCCCAATATACTATAGTATATCCCAATATATTCACCATAGTAGTTTCCATTTTCTTTTCCACTATCCCTATATAACGCCTATAACCCCCCATATAGCTCCTAGCCCCCGCTCCTGACACAGTTGCAACTCAGAGCAGTGTTCTGGCTCCCGAGCTTGTCTATCGATAGCGGTGGTTCGTGGATGGCAGCTGAAGGCCAGGACACACCTCTTTGCGTGATGCTTGCTGTTTAGGGTTTGGGGTTTAGGGTTAAGGGTATTAGGGTTAAGGGTTTAGGGTTTAGGGTTTAGGGTTAAGGGTTTAGGGTTAAGGGTTTGGGGTTTAGGGTTTGGGGTTTAGGGTTAAGGGTGCAGTCCTGGGACAGTTCCTGTATGGTCTTGATATCCCTGATCAACGAGGCCATGCTACTGTGCAATGGGAGCTGATGGTGGGTTGAACCATATGATTGCCAACATAGTAAGCTCCACGTGAGAGCAGTGGGCCACAGATTTGGAGACAGGTCTCCAGCAGTTTCGAGCGGCTCGAACGATTCATAATTTTTTTGTTTCCGGTGTCAAGAGCGCTGGTGTGGACACTTCCGAAAGAAGAGATCTTGGCAGGACGAAGAAGGATGATCAGTGATAAGTTTCTGTTTTGGATCATTGCTAACCCTAAGCCCTCTTAAGCCCTAAACCCCAAACCCTAAACCAAACCCTAAACCATAAACAGTGGTCACTGCCATGTGCAGGCTCTAGCATCCCTGGCGGGTGGGGGCAGCTTGGCTGTTGTGTTGACCTGCCCTATTCACGGTAGGACTCGTCACCAGGATGCCGGAACGGATTTGAAAGGTTGAAGGAACCCTAAACCCTAAACCCTCGATAATGAAGGATACAAGGGCAGTGTGTGCTGTCCTCAAAACCTGGCCACCGAGAAAGTGCTTGTGGCCAACTTCGATTCGGGTGGTCAGAGCAAGAAGCATGGCGCCACCTTCTTGTAACTCAGAGGGTTTAGGGTTTAGGGATTTGGGGCCACCTTTCTGTAACTCGGAGGATCTAGCACGCCGACAGGGCGCAACCAACGCATACAATCAGGATAGAATCCCAGGCGCAGGCCGAAAACTCTAATCAGCTAAATCCTTTATCTTAAGACAGGCAGGTTTGCGGCTGCAGAGTTGGATCCTGCGGTGGGGCGCGAATCTGCATGCTGGCTGCTGACACATTGTAACTGGCAGGCCAACATGAGTTCCGCTGGCCGGCCTCCGAGTGCCATTTGGCAATGCGCTGCAATTTAGAGGGTGTAGACTGCTGGCAGGGCACAATTGTCGCGAAGAATTGAGGTCTAGTGGAGGCTTTTGTCTAGTGGACCCTCGTGTTTTGCACTGCTTCCCCATACCGATGCAACCTGCGCATCGCCTACTTCTGGATGGTCGGCAGAGAGTCAGATGCACGCGACAGCCAAGCTGTCAGCAGACTCTGCAGATCCCATGCTTTGCACGCGAAGCCAGTTATAGTTACAGTTACAGCAAAGCTGTCTGCAGTGTCCCAGTTTCAGCATGTGCTTGCCGTTCCCCCGGCCTCGCACCTTTTGCTTTGCTGCATCTTGCTGAGACACCCAGTGCCGAATAGGTGCATTAGGCGACGTCACGAACTGCAGACATGTACTGCAGCGTTTGTATGTTACTCAGCTGTAAACCTTGAGCTTTCACCCAGCGCTCGGTTCCGGTCAGGGTTTAGGGTTAAGGGTTAAGGGTTTGGAGGTTTAGGGTTTAGAGGTTTACACCACATGACCCGACCCTTCAATGACGCAGGCAACCAAGGAGGTCAACTCCGTCGCCCTTTCTGGCTTGGCCGCCACAAAGCCAGTAGCATGGGCGTGTTCCTCCTTGATGCACGGATGGACACTTGAAGCAACAAGCGGTTTGGATAAATACCAGGTTAACCCTAAACCCCCAAATCCTCGACCCCAAAATCTAAACCCTAAACCCTAAAATGCGTTCCACCACCAGTATTCTGGTGCTGTTCACTCAGCCAGGTCAGCTGGGAGTTCCCAAAATTAGGGGTGCCTTCTGGCGGATCCTTATCATAAGGATTATTGTGTCTATAGATTTATAATGTTTTGGGGCCTATGTGGCGGTCCCTCTATGCAGGGAAACTACCACTTATGTAGCTCCGCTTCTGTTTTCGTGCTTCCCGGAGAGACACTTGGCAGGCGTGAGACGGCAAGTCCAGGCTCTGGCGGCTTTTGAGACTCTCCATCTTACAATCAAGCTTTCCGGCGGCCATGGCTTACAACCCGGTTGATGGATAGGGACACCCAGCCCGAATGTTGCTTAGATTTATTAAAATCAGAGAAAACGCCGCTTGCTTCGCAACATTGCTGAAATTCTGTTTGCTGATAGGGGAAGACCAACACCGATACCACCAAACCTGCGCCCGTGTTTGGAAACACGCATTTTGGCACGGGCTCGCGTGCTTCGCACATTCCGCCTGCTCCAGAACTATCCATGTTGGAAACTGCCTGACCACGATTGCCCTAGCGGCGTGACATGGTTGAAAAGCACAGGCGCAGGCACGCCAACAGGGACTTTCCTAAGCAACGTGCAAGGAATTCTCCGGTACCCCACCCCCTGCTTCTCTACGTATTCTCGTCCCTGTTGTACGTTTTTCTTCTCTCATCTGCAGCCACGTGCCTCTCAAATGGAAGCGATCTCATCATATCAGACGAAAAACCAATCGCTTTAGCAGTTCCCAATATTACTAATAATATTACCCTAATATTACCCTAATATAACCCCAATATAACCCCAATATTACCCTTTGCAGAGCGTGCAGCGAGGGGAAGCACTTCTGGCTCAGGGGCAGTGCCTGTGCTGCGTGCGCCATGCCACAAAATCCCTATATAACTCTAAAATATAGTAGTTTCCATTTTCTTTTCCATTATCCCTATATAACCCAATATATCCCCTATATAACCCTAAGTCCACCTCATTGCTCCATGCGCCCTTGCTCGGACAGCTGCACTACCCTTCCCCTGCAAAAGACCGTGCGTTGCCGGCCCGCTGCATGGTATACCCGCAGGGCACCTGAAAGGTGCGAGGAGGTTAGAGCCGAATGAGCAGCTGGACCAGCTTTGCCACTAGGATGGTGATGCGAAGAGATCTCTCTCGCTGCATGAGGAAGAAGATGTTCCCGATGCTGTTGTACCTACATGTAGGTGGCCGGCAGAAGAGCACATGCGTGGGATGGCCTGTTCAGGCTTGTCAGATCCAGTGCGTCGCTGCACACCTTTCCAGCTCCAGATCGGTTAATGTCCGAAGCCACTTGCCTGCAAGTGCCGTGCTGCAGTTCAGAAAGAGAGTGCCGTATGGACGGAGACTCGTCAAACTTCGGCTTTGGCGCTGCTTACCTTCACTCTAGTTCCGGATGTGCAAATTGCGCACAGGACCATGTACAGTACATGATGGTGTGAATCCCTAAGCCCTAATCCCTGAACCCTACACCCAAAAGCCAGTCACCAATGGCGGCATCTTCTTGCCTTTTAGACACCCAGTGCCGAACAGGTTGCGGCATATCTGGCCCCAGAGCCCCCTCAGAGCCCTAGGTCCTAGGTTGAGTTGAAGGCATCTACTGCAGCATTGCGTAGCTCTCTGGCAATGCGGCTACCTGGAGATCTTCGGAAAAAAGTCACAAATCTGCGACGGCAAATCCAGGCTTTGCAGGTCATGTGCTTTCTGCATTCCGGTTTCCCCCGAACGATTAATCTTGGAAGCAGCTCAACTACAACTGCTCCAGCGTCTTGATGTTGACAGGCTCAGGAGCAAAGTGCTATCACATGATGGCAAGTGTGAGAAAGTCTTGTCACCGGCATGCCAAAATCAGTTTTGGCGGTTGGCGCCAGAGTGCCATTTCGTACTACGCTGCTGCAAATGAGGGGGTGTGGACTGTTGGCAGGGTACAGCTGTCCTGAACAATTTGGGGTTTTGAGGGCGCTCTTACCTTGCAATCAACTTTTACCTGAATGCAACACGCACGCTCAGACATCCACTTTCACGATGCTGCAGCTCAGAGGTAGATGCCTGGCAGGGAAAAAGCTCTGGAACTTGCCTTGCTCTCCTTGCTCAGTTCACGACGCAACTTGCGCACAGAGCAGTTCACGCACAGAGCCATCCACATTAGTGATGCTGATAGCTGCAAGTCATCTAACCAGTCGCAGCCAAGCTGCGCAGTGTTCCATTTTTAGCATGTTCTCATCGTTCTCTGTAGGCGGAGCAGTGTTGGCCGATGGATGCGAAGTGCCGTGTCGCAGCATCACATAGGGGGTCAGAAAGCGCTAGTTTGAACTGAGGGCATGTTCTGGGAGCTCTGTTGCAATTTCTTGTTCCTCAAGCCCAGCTCACGTCTCTGCAAGTGTCAGCGCAACTCGTTCATTAGAGTGTCACCTTCTCCAAAGGGTCTGGCCGAGGATGTAGCCGGCTGCCATGGTGCCTGCAACTAGATTGCAAGAGGCAGAGGCAGTCAGGCGCACGTTGTGCAGTACGTTCAGGCTTGGCCTGCTTGATGCCAAAGCACCGCGGGCTGCAGCATTGGCATCGGGTGGTGCCTCAAAATGTGTCCAGGCAGCTTGAGCTGCTCCAATGTTGTGGTTGTGCAGCTCCCTTATGAAACCTTTAGCCTGGCGGCATCCAGCCGTGTGCAGGCCGGCGACACGACGCAATCCTTGGTCTTGCCTGCTTTGTGGATCAAGCAGACTCCAAAACGACAATCCAGAGAAAGTCAAAGGTTTTGCACATGCACAAGTCTGCAGAAGGAAATTAGGGATTCGCAGCAGATGTCATGCACTGGTTCCACATGGGATCCTTGAACGCAGCTCGCTGCCCTCGCACACAGCGCAAATAAGGGAATAATGGGGATTACATGGGATTACTAGGTTACCTATTCCCCTTGGACCACCCTTCGATAAAGACATCCTAAACATGCAGCATGCGAGTGAAGATCTGCAGCTTGTAGCTAAGAATGTTCAGGGCAAGGCCATGTAACGCTATGCACAGTTAGGGTTTAGGGTTGAGGGTATTACCCTTGTATAACCCCTATATTACCCTATATCATCCCAATATTAATACAAAAAACCCTTGCGACCCCAGCTGTCTCTACAGACGTGTCACTCCGTTCGCCACAGGAGTGCCGCTGGCGCAAGTTCAGGACTCTTTACTCAGGGTTTAGGGTTTAGGGTTTAGGGCCTGCTTTTAAGTAGTTGGACTGCCAGGCCGCAACTGATAGTTTGACAGAAAGTGTTGGTCTTAGGGACCCTTGCTTGTTGCTTGATTGGCATACTTGCCCGCAGCAGTCAGCACTGGCAACAAGAATCAGTTTAGTTGTCTTAAATATCGGCCACAGCGAGGGCATTCTTCCGAGGAAATGAGGACAGCATGCAGCTGCAGTCACGGCAAATAAAGGCTTGGCGCGGCACTTGCAGTGCAGCAGGTTGACATGCTGAATACAGGGACAGCAGCATGTTGTTGATTCTGATGGTCTGCATCAGAGCGCCACTTGCACCCCCAATAGTTGCAATTCAGAGGTAGAGTGCTGGGGGTGCACAGCTTCTTGTGGACGCCAGCACCCTGCTCTACTTCCCCGGGTCGCGAGGCCACTTGCGCGCAGAGCTGTCCGCATGAATGGTGCTGATGGCTGCTCGTTCGTCTCCAGCCCCCGTCGGACAAGCTGCCTTATCACATTTTCAGGATTCTCACGTTGTTTCCCTAGCCCAAGCTTCCATCCGATTGCATGCAGCCCGGTGGTCAGACGCCGGGTTCCGAGCGGGCGCATCATGTATCTCACACAACATTACAGCACGGGAACGAAGCCTCCGCAGATAGCAATCTCAGGCTTGGCGGATTGCCCGTTTGCTTAGCTTTGGTAGCAGGCGCACAGCCATGCAGAGGTTGGCTTCGCTTGCTTTTCTCGCCATGCCACGAAACCTGGACACCCAGCGCCAGCTTGAGGTTGAGGGTACGCTCTCAGCGTCCCGTGCCTTTTTGTGTTGTATCGCATGCGGTCTTTGGAGCGTCATTTCTACCTTGTGGCCCGCTGTAAGGGATTAAGTGCTTGCCATTGCACTCGCTAGTCGAGTGGCAGCTGCAACTAGTCATGAGACGGCGAGGCGAGGACTTGCGCATCTTGTGCCTTGACAGTCTCGGCTGCCGCAGCACTACCAACGTCAGAAGCAGTTTGACGCCAGAGCAACGCAGGGCGCAGCACTGGCATTTAGGAAATGAGCCGAAACATTCCCGCGCTGCAACTCAGATAGGAGCAGCTTGTTGCACAGGGTTGCGTGGATTGATAGGCAGATGCGTGGGAGCAACGGCTGCTAGCAAGCAGCTGAGAGTGTGGCAGGACGTGTTGATCCCAGAGACTCTTGCTTGTTGCTTGCTTGTTGCTCGCTTGGCATACTTGTCCATAGCAGTCAGCAATGACGACAATAGTCGTGTTTCAACCAGACGTCAGACGCAGCAAGGGTGTTGCCGTCCTATCTCTGCAGAAATCAGATTAGCGTGCAGCTGCAGTCGGGGAAGATCCTGCATGTTGCAGTTTGCAACGCATGCTGGGGCAGGTTGACATGATGAAGGATGCTGGGGTAATGTATCCGTGTGTGCCAGCAGGGAACAATCATGCGTGAGATGTCAAGTGCGGGCCACACAAATCCCATCCCGTTGCAAGATCGTGCTTGCCCCAGTATGTGGTTAATGTCGGAAACTGCTTGTTGCCAAAGCTAGGCAGGGTGCAGAGCTGTCATCTGAGAGATGCCGCGCCATTCAGGTTGCCCAGGGCTTGTTGGTGTTGGCGAGCATGCTCAAACTGGCCGGACTGCGCAAACGGCCAAGCAGATTGACATAGTCCTGAAGACAACATGCGTCTGGATGCTGGGTGCTAAGAAAGTGTTCAGTTTGCCAGCCTGCGTGCTTAGCAATCCTTAGCTACAAAATGCTGCTGCTATGGAGCGAGCCAGTGGCAGAGTCATCAGATATGAATCATGTGAACTTTTCATGCATGAATTTTGCGATGGGTGTTGATGACTCCATGTGTCAAGAGGACATGCTAACAGTAATGGCTAAGCGTTTGAGACCTTGAGTATAGCTTGAAGACCATGTGCGTTGTACGAGTTGGAAGCAGCTTGACGCCAGAGCAATGCAGCGCGCAGCACTGGCATTTGGGAAATGAGCCGAAACGCGCTGCAACTCAGATAGGAGCGCAGCTTGTTGCACAGGGTTGTGTGGATTGATAGGCAGATGCGTGGGAGCAACGGCTGCTAGCAAGCAGCTGAGAGTGTGGCAGGACGTGTTGATCCCAGAGACTCTTGCTTGTTGCTTGCTTGTTGCTCGCTTGGCATACTTGTCCATAGCAGTCAGCAATGACGACAATAGTCGTGTTTCAACCAGACGTCAGACGCAGCAAGGGTGTTGCCGTCCTATCTCTGCAGAAATCAGATTAGCGTGCAGCTGCAGTCGGGGAAGATCCCGCATGTTGCAGTTTGCCACGCATGCTGGGGCAGGTTGACATGATGAAGGATGCTGGGGTAATGTATCCGTGTGTGCCGGCAGGGAACAATCATGCTGTCAAGTGCGGGCCACACAAATCCCATCCCGTTGTAAGATCGTGTTTGCCCCAGTATGGTTAATGTCGGAGGCTGCCTGTTGCCAAAGCAAGGCAGGTGCAGAGCTTTTATTTGGGACATGCGTTGAAAGATGCCACGAGCCTGTTTGTGTCGGCGAGCATGCTCAAACTAATGTGCTTTTGAATACTGGGCGCTAAGAAAGTATGCAGTTTGCCTGCAGCCTGCGTGCTTAGCAATCTGTAGCTACAACATGCTGCTGCAACGGAGCGAACCAGTGAGAAAGTCACCACATATGAACCATGTCAGTGTGTTGTTTTCTTATGCTGCAGGGACAGCCTTGCCACAGAAAATATCTCGAGATTGCTGGCTTCCACACAAGAAGGTTGCGATGAGTGTTGATGACTCCTTATGTCAGGGAGGACATTATTATGACACTAGCACTCAAGCATGTGAGACCTTGAGTTTGGCCTGCAGACCCTGTGTGTTACATGGCGCAGCAGGGTGGACTGGCATTTGGGATATGAGACCACATAGTCCGCAGCTGCAACTGAGATAGAGGCAGGTTGTCACACTATACTGGGGTTATGTTGGGTTTGTATTGGGAGACTGGAAAAATGGAAGCCATTGTAATATTGGGGTTATACTACGTGTCTTGAAGATGTTCCCGCCCTGAGCCTCCCTAGTGGCATCCTCCAGGCTTAGTGCGTGTGGAATGCTGCGGGAGTGCACACATGTTGAACATGTTTCCATGTCGGAAGTATCTGCAAGACTTGAATTCAAACGCGCGATCCCACATTCAATTCCGCCGCATCTGTGGGGGGGTGGATGTTGTATTTTACATTCAAGCAACCGGCCGCGTCAGTTGTTCCCTGCAAGCCAGGGGCTGCTTTCGAGTCCAGCTTCAATTACGTGCTTTGCTAATAATTGGAACTAGCTCTGTGAGGCGCCATTAAACCACCTCAATGCCTGGGGTTGGGGCCACTCCGACACCCCGCTGGCCAATCGTCGTTGATGTCTCCAGGGTCCCAGATAATCAGAGGCTGCTTTGAGGGATCTTCTCTTGACGGGCCATGCGCGTTGGAGGTGCGGAAGTGCCAGCTGGGCAGCTGAGCAGCTAGCCAGGCTTCCAGGACTCGGTCCCCATGCGCATCGTGCTGTATCCCCATCCGCTGCCTCTGCCGTTTCAGTGCCGGAGCTCAAGATCAGGAGCTGGTTCAGAGGTTCAGCAGATGATAGCAACATAGTGCAACATGCCAGTTGCGGCAGCCAGCTCGACTTTGGTGCCGTGGCCATTGGAGCCTCTCAGCTATGAGGATAGGTGTGACATACTCTCGCAGGCCTGCGTGCCTCGCTGCCTCGCCAAGTGCCAGGCACTGAGCCGCATGTGGAGTTTGGTTGCAGAGCCTCTCCAGCTCGTGCTATGAAGGCACCTGAAAGTCTCCAAGTCGCTCAGCGGCTCAGTGAGTCAGTGCACGCAACAAGCGAGCCACAGGAGCAATGATGTGAAATGAGCGAACGCAGGCTCCGACAGTGGGTTCTCCATCACCAGTTTAACTGAGTGAACGCAGGTTGCGGCAGAAGGGAGCACGCGAGGTTAGGCAGTCCCTCGTCAGCTCAATTAGCCAGCTGTGCCTCGCTTTGGTTAGAAGAGCCTTTGTGAGTTCTCACCTTGCAGCTGACACCTCATTGTCTGACTGGCTCTCGCGGGATCTTGCGCCGCGATGGGGCGGTTCACCTTCATCTTCTGCTATGTGCCAAGCCAGGACTCCGCCAAGACGTCTGTCATCCCCTGTTCGAAAGCTGTGGACATGTGGGAAGTGCAGTGGCATCCGCGGTAGCCAAGGTATCTTAACCGCTTGCCCTGCATTCCGAGGCACTTTGCAAGTTTTGCAGTGCAGGTCACGAAGCCCCATCCAGCAGCTTGGCAGTCGACCTGTGCACTGGCTACAGGAACCTTTGGAAAATGTGAACATGGAGGATCTACGCGGTGGTTGGGCGTCTTGCTTAGGAATTCGGTCATGCTGCTTATGGGAGATCCTCCTTGCTTTCCATTCCGCTTTCTTGGCTGCTGGGATTGTGTAGTGAAAATAGGGGACCCCAACATGGATCCCCAAATAGTATGATTATAACCCTGATTCTAGGCACCCCCCCAGAAAATGGTATAGTCCCCCTTAAGTAGATGGAACATGGCTTTGGATATATTATAATGAGATCCCATATACCCCCGTCTTTTATCTACTTAGGCGGGACTTTATCCCTAGTTTTGGAAACCCCCAAATGGGCAGGTTGTAGGGACAGGTGCAGATTGCTGCTTACAGAACGTCCATGAACTGCACGAGTAGTATTCTACCTTGCGCAAAGATGCACAGGCATACATGAGCCATAGTCTAAGCTCCTTGAAGGGAGGTTGTATAGGGGATTATATAGGGTATTATTATAGGTTTATCAAGGGGGATACTAGGAACTTAGACTAGGATACATCCTCGCTGCGTTCTCAGCATTCGGCAATTTGCCAGCCTGGGATTTGAGTTTTGACTTGCGGTTTGTTGTATAGTCTTGATGAAAAGCATTGCGCCATACATCATCTCTGCTTCTGAATATGAGCTATAGTCTAAACTCCTAGTATCCCCCTTAGTAACCCCTATAGTTACGGTAACCCCCTATATTCCCCTACATGGTCCCTTCTGAAGGAGTTCAGACTATAGCTCATACGGGAAACGGCATGTGAAAAAAGCCATCCTGGCAGAGGCCTACAAATGTGAGTTAATGTAGGTTATATAGGGGTTATGTAGGGGTATATAGGGGTTATATGGAGGGGTATATAGGGGTTATATAGGGGTTATACAGGGGTTATGCAGAGGTAGTAATATAGGGGTTATATATGGGTTGTATAGGGGTTATGCAGGGGTAATATAGGGGTTATATGGAAAAGAAAATGGACACTACAGGTCTGCCACATAGAACACGTGACTTGGTGCAGGTAAATGCTTTCGAACTGTCTGTACTGCGTGAGAAGATTTCTTGGTCCTCGTCTCAACTCCTGACACGGCTGCAACTCAATGTGGCAGGTGTGTCCGTTGGCGTGTGGCAGTATTCTGGCTCAGGCTTTGTTCATTACTAGCCGCAGTTCGCAGATGCCAGCTGAAGGCCAGGGCAGTTCATTTTCATGATGCTTGTGTGATTGGCACAGTGATGTTGGCAGTTCTGGGCCAAAACGAGGCCATGACACTTCCCGATGGGAGCCCATGGTCGACGGGTTGTACCACATGAGTGCCAGCATAACGCTGTGCAAGCTCGGTGAGCTCCACATGAGAGCAGTTGGCCGGAGATTTGGAGACGGGTTTCCACCAATTTCGAGTGCCTCGAACGATTCAGCAAGGTTGTTTCTTGTGGTGTCACAAGGTAGGTATGGTCCGGTATGGTAAGCTCCCAAATGACGGATCTAAAAGCGTGAGGGACCATACGGGCTTTGTAAGATGATCAAGGGTGATCGGGGATATGTTGAATCTTGAGCTACTCATTGAGCAGTCATCAGCGCCAGGTCTGTCAGCATGCCGGCAGATGGGAAGCGCGTGGTTGCGGCGAATGAAATCTACATGGGGTTTCCAAAACTAGGTGTCCCATTCCGGCGGTCCCCAGAAACGGGAAACCTTGGGATATATAAGGATGCCCCACATTTATGGACACTACCAGATGTTCCTTTGATGCTTTGATGCCTTGCCCTGTTCAACCTGGGATTTGTCATCCAGCGACCCAACAGGTTTCAAGCTTGAAGGATGGCCGGTCGCTGTGTCCTGTCCGTATGTGCCCTCGACACGGAGAATGTCTTGTGACCTGGCCGACAGATTCTGGCTTTGGACGCGAGGATGCTATGGCGCCTAGGGCGCTTCACTCCCGCATTTCAGGAGTAGCACGCTGGCAGAGCACAAGTGTCGTGCAAGATTTTGGGCATGACAGGCTGTGCCGATGCAACCTGCGCACGCAGCTGTTCACATGGAAGGCACTGCTGCGACTACTTCTAGATGGTCGGCAGGAGCTATTAGGTGCAGTACAGGGCATGTTCGGACCGCATTGCACAGCTGTCTTACAGCTCACCGCCTGTAGATGGCCGCTTTAAATCATGTATGTGCGACCGCAAGTCCAGGCTTTTCAGATCATGTGTTTTGCAAGTTCCGCCTATCCAGCGCGATGAATGTGAGAAGCCGATTGACGTGGATGCTTGCAAGCTTGGACTTGCCGTGCCACGCATATGGCCCAGGCCTCATGTGCCTTTCTGCCGGCCATTTGCAGATAGGCGCAACAGCTTTGTCCATGTGGATGTCTGCGCACGCATGTTCCTTCTGGGCAAAGACGGAGTGCCAAGCACAAAAGGCACAAAACCTCCCTGCGTTGCACATTTGTCCACCCCGGGCCGGATAATGTGGGAGTCTGTTCTAGCACAAGCGCCCGGGCGAGTTGACATGGTACAAGGCCGGCAATGCATTGTTGATTCTGATGGTCCCCACTAGAGTGCTATTTGGACCTCCTTAGCCTCAGTTGCAATTTAGAGGTAGAGTGCTGGTAGGGCACTAGAAGTGATGGACGCAAGTGCATTGGCCTCCTGGTTCAGGATGCAACTTGAGCTTAAAGCCGTCCACATCAACAGTGCCAATGGCCGCTGGTCTCCCAACCGGTCAGAGCCAAGCTGGGCCAAGCTGCCTACAATCTTCCGCTTCAATCTTTTCTTTAACGCAAGGTCCAAGCCGATTGCTTGCAGCTGGCCACTGAGACACCAAGTGTTGCGTAGGTGCATTGCGCAGCATCACATCTCGGGCCCAGAAAGCGCTACTTGGCCGCTACATTACACTGAGGGCATGTCTTGAGAGTTCTCTTTCTACTGGCTGTCAACATAAACGGACTTTGAGGCAGCAATCCTGGGCTTGAAGATCCCCACAGGGCTTATGGAACAGCGGGGAGACACTGAAGAATTGCCGATAGCCCGGAACGCCAACTGGAGAACAGCGGAGCATCCAGCGCCTCATATGTCCTCATGTTGCAGCTGTTGCTGCCGCCAACGCAAAGGGCATTTGAGGACGAGACAGCAACTATGCTTGAGAGGCCTGGCTGCTGAACTTTCACTCTGTGGATTGCCTACTGGATCCTGCCGCTTTGAACCAGCTTGACTCCGAAACCACGAAAAAGCTGGTGCTGTTCGGTGGGTCTGTTGAGAAAATGTCCTTTCTGCCTGACTAGGCATTCCGTGTTGACGACGCCTATGCTTGTGATACTTTAAACCCTGAACCCTAAATCCAAAAAAAATCCTAAACCCTAAACACCTTGTGATATTCTCGTGCCTGTGGCGTTCCGCGCTGGCTGTGCTTGTGCTTGCCGCGCTCGTCAACAAGTCTTGACAACTCAACAACTGACTACGTCACTCCCAAGATCACCCAGACTGCAAGATACTGCTGCGCAGAAAGGTGAGGAAATATGCTGAAGAACGCGGTTTCGGCCTTCATGAATCATTTCATTTGCTCGAGTTTCAGCCGGCCCGGCCGGTGCAGTCGTCAATGCGGTATATAGGGTTTAGGATTTAGGGATGTAAGCATGATATAGGGCCCCATTTATGAAAAATCAAGTGGACAAGAGGAACATTAAGTAACACCTCGCGGCACTGAGAACCCTAAACCCTCAACCCTGAACCCTAATCTTATAAGGCGCACTGCGATTTCGAGGATCTTCTGCTGCACAGGCTCACTTTGCCATGAGAGTGTTCCAAATTTATGGCACAATAAACCCTAAATCCTAAACCCTAAACCCTAGACCCTAAACTTCCTAAACCCTAAATCCGGCCTGAGGTCAAGGACTGAGACCTAAACCCTTATATAACCCCAAAACGTCAGCACTCAAGGCCCTAAAGCATTGCTCTAATTAAATGCAATTCCTATGGGTCTTGTGGTCGAGGGGTCTAGGATATGGAGCTCGATGAAGGAAATGCGCGGCATCAGCTTTGATTTACTACATTTTTGAGCCGTGATGTCAGTGTGTGCTTTTGTTCTGAAATTTTCTGAAGGTCAAAGCCAAAGTGGTCGCACAGGATAAGCTCCTAGGGTCTGCTGGTCCAAATTCCTGGTCCCTGATCCATCCATGCATGTCCACCCTTCAATTTGGTCGCAACTTGCACCTTCATGCTTCACAGAAGCACTGCCGCCAACGTACAGCATGAAGCCAGACATCGCTCCATGAAGTTTACACGTAATGCTCGGGCTCAGAATTCAAGGAACAGCAACACAATGGGTCAGTTGTCCGTGGCGCTGCCTGCCCTCAAGCCTCCTTTGTGAAACCTGTCTTAGTTGTCTTATAACTCTTTGAAAGCAATCCCTCGCCCGACGCCCTAAACCCCAAACCAAACACCCCAAGACCCTATAAACCCTAAATCCTAATAGCCTAAACCCTAAGCTTGGGCCGTTTGGGCCGCTTGGTATGTTCAAGGGCTGCCGGGAACTGATCGCTCTGACTATCTAGTGCTAAAGCCTTGTAAAAGGGTTTGGGGTTTAGGGTGTAAAAATCCTGCCAGCCTCAGTGAATGCAGGATAGCGGGGCGGTGCACAAGTGAAGGACGCATTTTCCTACAACTAGCTGTTGCCGTTGCCAGCGTAGGTTAGTCTGGGGTGTACGGGTAACGTGTGTTTGAGGTAGCTGCCAGCCGCAGACCCACACATGCAGTCCTGCACTTGGCGTCCTGGCAATCGCGGGGAAGTGTAAAATATAATTTTCGACCTCCACCTCTCCTTAGCCTGCAGCCTTGTGGTAGGTCTATCCAGCAGGCACCAAACTTGTAACAAAAGCATGCAAAGCAAAGGCGTTACCCAAAACGAGAGGCTCAATTTTCTAGTTCACATACTCAGATTGCAATGTCTCAGGTTTGGCGATAGCTCGTCATCTGCGTCACCTTGCCTGCCTGACACATGGAGTGCCTGAAAGGACAGCCGAGGCGAGCTTATCGTTTATCTTTCACGCGGTTTAGGGTTTAGGGTTCACCCAGCGAGCACACGCAAAGGACCACTGGCAACTCCGTCTGACGGCCGTCGACCATCGTGCGAGATTCTCCCAGATGCCCCGCTCGGAGTCCGCTCGGTCAAGCTAATGCCTAGAAGGCAACATTCGATTAGAGGGGCTGAGTTTTGGGTTCACGTACAAGATCGGCTGAAGTACGCCATGGGAATGGCCCCAAGACATTGTGCTTGTAGCAGGCCTGGGGCGGCCCTCCCGTGACAAGGGGTTTGTAACAGAGGATCGGTTCAGCGATTAGCCCACTTCGCGACAAGCCCGTCTATTCAACCCAAGCCCACAAAGGGTAGACCCATGGGGTTGAAGATTTAGGGTTGGGTTTACATAGGGATAAGGGAAAAGATTAAATGGAAACACCGCACGCGTGCAAATACTTGCAGGGCAATCAGTACTCTCACATGTCAAAGTCGCCACGCATTGGATTGTGTCTATCACATCTATGTGGCAGTTTGTCAGGCAAAGTGTTTGCGACGACCGTTGGCACGGAGACTAGCTGGCATCACTTTTGCTAGATTATTTCTTTAGAGGACCGCACACCAGTGTTTCAAGCACATAACTAAGATTCCAGGTGGGGCCGCGTTGAAGGTTCTCCCCATGCATGGCGCCTTTTGCAGAGTGGCCGCACACTCACAGCATCATGGCATATTCTAGGGGTACTGTTGGGAATCCTCGCCTGAACCCCAGACCCTCTGGACGCAAGGACCGAAATTGCAAGGCTGTTTTTGGCCATAGAGCATCAGGGTTCATTTGCCGATTTGCACACCACCTGGTGTAGAAACTGCACCTAGCAACTGCAGGGCTATGAGGTGACGTGACCTGCCTTGACCGGGGGGTTTATGCGGCTTACCATTCATCACTCTATCATCCTTCAATTGCGATCGCATTTATTTGAAGGAACCCTGACATGACTTTCCAGGTCGCTTGATGAGCGGATGTGGTTTAGGGTTAAGTGGTTCGACGTTTCAGAGGAAGCTTTGCTTTCGGCAGTCTGGGCCTCTGCCTTCATCAATGAGAAGGCTGCGGCTATCTTCAGTGCAGTAAAGTTTTGCTCGCCTGTCCCTAAAAGGACTTGAACTTTCTATTCATCAAACATTGTTGAGTTTCCACCAGCAGCCTGTAAGCCTCCGTATGCTGGTAACGGATTGCACCAAGCATGGGCTTGGGGGGCGTTGGGTGTGCGAGGGTTTGCAACTTTGTGATATTTCTGTCTTTTGCGGTTTAAGTACTGGTCCATTCCTGGTAAACTCGAGAGGGTTTTGAGCCAGACATGGGAAACTGCATCTGATTTCCTAGCAGGTCCCCTCTCCCTAGAACATGGGGCATCAATGCGGCACGCAGAAGCACAGGCAGGGAGGACGCACGTCGGCCTCCGCCATCGTCAGTGAGCATGCTTCAATTATCGCCAAGGCCCTGAACTGATTGGCCCTTAACCCCAGAGGTCTGCCGGTGTGTACAGGGGCAGTTCCTACAATTAGGATCCTATTTTGGCTCCAAAATAGTATGTGCCGGAAGAAAGACTTCAACCAAAAGGGGGCTATAATCTTAAGAACAACCCCGAGCTTGTCAGCCAACAGCAGGGCTTTCGGACGCTACGCCTTGAGGCCTACAGAAGGTATGAAGCAGACCACTGCAATGCCAAATGAAAGACCAACCTACCGGACAGCCTATAGTCTCCCTTAAGTAGATAGAATATGGTTTTGGGTATGTTATAATAAGATCCCCATATACCCCATATTCTACTTAAGGGGGACTATATCCCAAAACCCTACAGTAAATGCAAAGTAAACCCTAAGTGAACCCTAAACCTTCAACCCTAAACCCTAAACCCGAAACCTTAACCGGATTCCCTCCCTGGTCCAAGCTGTTGGCAAATTTGGGGGCCAACCCTGAAGCTTCACCGCCGCCTTTCGCGAGGCATGGGCTTGTGTGAGATCCTGCAGCCTGTGTTAAACCTCAAGCTTGCGCGCGATTCTGTGTTTTAAAGTGCGGTAGCCCCTACGCCCTAAACCCCGGGGCACCTTTTTAAGATACTTCCATGCCTGGGCTTTGGGCCACTTTGACACGCCGATCACCCCGCTGGCCAATCGGTCCTGATGTCTCCATCATCCCAGGCATGCAGAGGCGGCTTCTCCTGCCCGGCCATGCGCGTTGGAAGCATGGTGACGAGCTAGGCTAGTGAGGCTTGTAGAGCTTGCTCCCATGGTACATCATGACGCCTTCTCATCTGCCTTTGCCATTTTTCTTCAGCTCAAGACCAGGAGCTGGCTCAGAGGTTCTGCGGATGATGGTCAGATGATGCAGGTTGCCATGTCCAGCAGCCAGCTCGACCTGTGCTGTGCGAGGCACTAGAAGTGCCCTGGCCAGAAGTACCGCCTCTACCTCTTCCAGCGCAGGCATCTGTGCCTCGCGAGCGCGGAGATTAGAAAGGGTTATATAGGGATTATAGGGATTATATTGGGATAGTGGAAAGTAAAATGGAAACTATATTGGGGTTATGTAGGAGCAGGCTGAGTTTGAGTTGCACCAGCAAGCTGACACGCCATTTGTCGATTGTTTCTTCACATGTTTTCTGCGCTCGCCGACCTGTTCAAAAGCTGTGGACATTGGAAATGAACAAGTCTGGAGAGACCGTCTAAGGTAGCCCATGCCTCTGAACCGCTTGCCCTGCATCTCAAAGAGGTGGTGCAAAACCCTAAACCCTAAATCTAAACCCTAAACCCTAAACCCTAAATCCTCTCCACTTTGCAGCACAGTTGAGGTCCGGAAGCCTCATCCAGCAGCTTGGTACTCTACTTGTGCACTCGCTGCGGGCAAGCCCAGGAAAACGTGAACATGGAGCATTTGCACTGATTTCGTGTCTTGCTTAGGGCTTGGGAATCTGAGGATGAGATCCGTTGTACTTCACGTTCCAGTTTGTTCGCTGCTGGGGTTGTTGTTGGTAAGACTTGGAAGCACGGGACACGGGTCAAGTGGTCATGGTGGTGGTGGTTGTCGTGGCGGCGGCGGTGGCGGTGATGGTGGCGGCGGTGGCGGTGGCGGTGGTGGTGGTGCTGGCGGCGGCGGTGGCGGCAGCAGCGGTGGTGGTTGTTGGTTTGCGAGGTTTAATCGTTTCAGCTATCTTGTTTCTTCTGAATTGCTGTCTTTCTCTGAATCCTTGTGATATTGAAGGTTTGTCGCACTCTACGGAAACTGCCAAGCTCCACGGAGTTTGACGGACTCAGTATGGGAGCTGAAAATCAGGCCGCCGGCATTTTGCCAGTTTCGCGTCCAACTCGATGATCTCTCAGCTCGAGAACCCCGAGATGAGCTTCGGTGAAAGGATCTTCTTTCTGTTCAAAGTTTATGATATTATACAACCGCAGGATAAGTGCACCCCCAAAACCCTGAAACCTGCCACAGGAAGCGAAGATGTGTCCGAAAATACGCGTATTTCCGCCCATCCCATCCTGTCGACGCACGCATGCGCGGAAGACAGCCGCAAGTATTAACAACTTGTGTCAGCTTGTCGTCGCAGATAGCTGATGAACTGATCTTTTGCTTTCAATTGGAGTGTCAAGAGCATCTCGTGCCCTAACCCAACAGAGGAGCATTTGGAGCCGTTGGAGCCGCAATTCCTGTACTCCATGGTCTCAATTCCTGACACGATTGCAACTCAGTGTGGCACATTGCCTGCTGGCGTGTAGCAGTTTTTTTTGGCTCGCTAATTTGTGTATCGCCAGCGGCGGTTTGCAGAGATGCCAGCTGAATCTGCAGGCCAGGACACGCTGTTTGCGTTGTGCTTGCATGAGTAGCGCATTGCTTGCTTGAGTTATGGTGTTGAAATGCATGGCCAACGAGGCCATGGAGCTTTGCGATGCGAGCCTATGCTCACTGGTTGCTACTACGTGATCGCCAACCTCTTGTGTTGCGAGCTCTGCCAGCTCAACATCAAATTATGGAGACGGGCTTCTGAGTGCCTCGAATGATTTCACAGTTTTTTCCGTCTCATCTCTTGGTGTCACCAGCCTGGGTGTGGTAAGTTCCGAATGGAGGAATCTACATAAAAGCGTGAGGGATCGTTTAAGGAGGGTGATTGGGGATGATTGTCATTTAGAGCCCAGATCCATTATCCTCCCTGCTGCTTGGGTTGTAGTTTGAAAGCACGGAACACTGGTCAAGTACTAGTTACAGTCATCCTGGTGGTGGGCACGGCGGGGGTGGGTTCAATGGCGCGGTTGCTGGTGGGGCTGATCGTGCTGAGCTTGCCGGTGGCGGCGGCTTGCAGTGCTTCTGGTGCCGGTGCGGCTGGCGGTCACCTGCGGTGGTGCTCCTGATGATAATGCTGATGGAGGTGATGCTGCTGTTGTTGATTTTCCTGTATTTTCCGGGTTTTTGCAATCTCAGCTGCTTGTGTGTTTGTGATGATCGTGCTCTGAATCCTTGTTATGACTTTGTCACAATGAAAACATTTCTTTTGGTTGCCAAGGTCCAGGAGTCGGGGGGGGGGGCTTAGTGTGGGAGGTCATAGACATGCCCCACAATCATTTGCCTGCACTGATTTGTGTCCAAGTTGCTGACGAACTCCAGTTTTCCAAGTCCGAACAAGTGTTTCCTCTGTGCCAGCTTCTCATATTCTGATTTCTGAGTTTCTGTAGAAACCCTAAACCCTAAACCCTGAGCCCTAATCCAATCATGTCAGAGCCAAGATCAGGCACAGATGAAGTTTCCCCAGCATGAGCAGCCAGACAGCAGGTGCCAGGCTTTGCAAGTCCTAGACTTTGAAGGTCCCATGCCTTGCGCATTACACCTACTCCAGCATGGATGATGCTGGAAGCCATTTGACCATATCAGCCCGAGCAGTTTGACATGTTGCAGTGGGCTGCTGGTTACCCAGCCAGTCGCAGCCAATGCTTTATGCAATTTTTAGCATTTTCCGATCTTTGCCTTAACCCAAGCTTCAAGCCCGTTGCTCGCAGCTGGCCGATGAGACCCCAAGTGTCACGAACGTGCAGCATGCGGCATCACGTTTGGGCAAGAGACAGCTTTGCAGTGGAACTTGTTCGGTCAGCATGTGGCAGCATTCTCATGGAAATTAAGAAAGAAAATGCGTTACCTTTGAAGTTCACATGGGTTTTGCACTTCAATCGCAAGAAAGGGTTTCTTGAAGTCCTTCCTTTCTATTCATTCACTTGTGTTTCACATCTTCTTCAACGGAGTTCTGATGAGCTGAGCAGTGTTTCCCATCTATCGGCATGCGCACATCACGCCGCGCAGCTAGTGGGAGGATGTTTGAGAACGCTGCGCCACCAAAGCCTAAACCCTACAACCCTCAGCACTCGGGTTGGTGGTTAATGTCTAGGCTTTGAATACATGTGTTACGGCCAAGCAATATGGGAATGGTCTAGGGCCACAAATCGAGGATTTACCTTAATCGATCAGAGATCAAGACCACAACCCAGACAAGCCAAACCAGGCGGCAGGTTGCCACGTCTTGGTACGGTACGGTTTGCAGGCTGAAATTAGGCATCTTTGGCTGTCTGGCTCGCTGCGCCTTCAAGCTTACAAAAGAGGACGTAAAACTGCTGCGGCTCGGCCGCGTAAGAACATGTACCGAGAAGGAAATTTGTACAAACCTCGAGAACAAACCCCAACATCCCTCACTTTAGGGTCTCCTGGTGATCAATGAAGCTATCAACTTTTATCCGGTTGCGGGGTCTGTAGTTTTCAGTGGACAGTGCCAAGCGAGAGTGAAAAATCCCAGGTGGGGTGTGCAGGGGGAGGTTCTAGCTAGTTCCTTAGATTCTACCCTCAACCCTAAGCATCCTCTGGTGGCCGATGAAGCCATCAGCTTTCATCCGGTTGTGGGGTCTGTAAGTTTTTGTGGACACTGCCAGGCTAGAGTTACAAACCCCAGGTGGGGTGAGTAGGTGGGGTTTGTACTTCTTTCATTAGGTCCCTACACCCTAAACCCTTACAGCGGTCCCTACGGACGTCTTGCTATTACAGCAGGATGTCTTGGCTCGCTGCTCCAAGTCAGCAGCTGAGGCACCCAGTGATGAGTAGGTGCAGCATGCAGAAAAACATTATTTGTCAGTTAAACGTGTCTCAAAACGACGTGCATTTGCCTCGGCAGAGGTGTCACTGCGTTCACCCAAATTGTGTGAGTGGCCGCTTTCATTATTCCCTAAACCCTAAACCGTATTATTGCGTAGGAGCCAGGAGTGCTCTCAGCATCCCTTTGTATAAGCTTGTGGTCTTCTATGTCAGCCAAAGCCGGGGCGTTCTTTGCAGTGCCTATCTGCAGAGATCAAATAACCGTGTGGCCCACTGCTTAGAACCCAGTGAAAAGACGGGGATGGTTGCACAGCAGGTGCCAGGCTTTGCAGGTCCTAGGCTTTGAAGGTCCCACGCTTTGCACATTACACCTTCTCCTTCATAGATGATGCTGGAAGCCATTTGACCACGGCGTGCCAGCTGCTGCGAAAGTCTTGTAACTGGCATCGGCGCCATAGCCACCGGAGCCCTATTTGGCTTTCTAAATTCAGAGGATACCACGATCGCCCAGGCAGGTTGACATGGTACGGGGGCAGGAAGGTGTTGTTGATTGTGATGGTCCCAGCCAGAGCACTGCTTGGATGCTTCAGCAGCAATCCAGAGGTAGTGTGATGGCAGGGCACATGGTTGTAGAATGAACCTGCGCCAGAGGACTAGTCCCGGCACGCCGCAGGAAACAAATTGTGGTCTTCAGTTGAAAAGAAGGAAAAAAGGGAAACATCACGATAACAAAACAATAATGAGGTCCAAAACTGTTTAAAACCAATGATATCCCACCCCCTTCGATATATGGCCCAGCCGGGGGGTGAGTCATTCTCCGCCCTGCTCATGTTTCCACTCTCCCAGGTCTATTTCTGTGAGTGTGGGGTGTGGTCAAGAAATGAGCCATGCAACATGACTTTTGGGGCATAGTACGGTATGGTATTGTATCTTCACATATTGCACGAAATAAATCTACGGAGTTTGTGAGAGTGGTCCAGTCCAACAATCCGTTCACATGTAGTCCCCTTAAGTAGATAGAATATCTTGGGGTATATTATACTAACAGACGCATGAAAACACCCAGAAACACCGTACAAATGGGGGCCCCGCAACGTACCACCCTCCAGAAAGAGGTCCCCACATATCCTATATTCTATCCACTTAAGGGGAACTATATATTGTAGGAAATGAGCTCGGGCAGATTTCACAGGAAGGGCCCGCTGCCCTGCCCCTGTTAAGTGGGGGGTATCGAGTGATGAGGAAAATGAGACACAAACAAGAAGAAACGGGATGCTTAAACCCTAAACCCTCATCCTTAAACCCTAAACACTAATGTGTCTTCAGGCATCCCACGCTGCCCAGGCCGTGGCAAGACTAGATCCTTGGTTCGGCGAACCTTGTGACCCCCAGGTCCCATGCAACTTCTGTCAGACCTGCTGAGGGCTAGTTATTCTCCGCCGCTCTCACTTTTCGACTCTGCCAGGTCATCCAGGTCTATTTCTGAGAGTGTGGGGGGGTTTCACGAAATCAGCCCTGCGATGTGACTTTTGCAGCATGTATTACTCTACCTTCTTGAAGTCTTGCGCTTTCGACAGTGGTCCAACACCACTTACATGTATGTCCCGTAGGACATGAGCCCAAGCACGTTTCACGGGGACCCCCCGTCCCGCGTCTCTTCTTAATCGGGTGTGTGAAGCAACAAGCTCAGGCTTGACCTGCTGAAGCGATGCAGGGTGCCGCCTTGGCAGTGGCTTCTGCGTCGCAAAGGGTCCAAGCAGGTTGACCTGTCGCACACCACTGGAAAATGGACAGGTCAGGGGTCTAGGGGCCTAAACCCTAAACCCTAAACCCTAAACCCTAAACCCTAACCCCTAAAGGGGCCTTAAGGTTTAGTGTTTAGGGCGATTATGAAATTGTCTTCGACAGACCTGCCCTGACAGCAGCAACTCCCCGCCTGAGGATCACCAACATGTTTCTGTCCAATTGAAGTAGGGTTTTTTATTATGGTCTTTGGTGAGTGTAT